>ML808964.1:0-15308 GCA_009831015.1 Picea engelmannii | reverse complement strand
ATATTATCCTTTCTACGAATTAAGTGTGGGTTACATGGTATATTACATATACCAAGGGCTAGGGTAAAGGGATCAGGCCCTTGGCCCTTTTTTCACCCATTCAAATCTTAACAAAAATTTAAATATAATATGTGCCACATATAGGTTAAAAAACATTATATGACGTGTTGGTAGTAAGGTTTGTGTAATACCTTTGAGAAGTTATGGAGGTCACAATATCGACCTCCATCGACTCCATATTCTTACACAAATTTAAACAATATAGGAAAATGGGATGTCACCACATGGAGGCCTCTCATTGGATGAACCTTTCCACTTGTCAATATGTGATTGGTTCAAATGGACTATACCTTTCCCAATCAACCGCCAACTCATCTTCCCAGTCAATGTACAGTCATCCCACATGGGACCTTGGGGTGTGTCCACTTCATCTATATGGTTGTGCCATGTGTCACCCTTGTAGTGGTTACATGTGTCACTCTTATACCCCTTTGACTTTGAATTTGACATGTTTGACTTGAATTTTGACCGCTCATAACTTTTTCATATGAACTCCATTTGAGATGAAATTTACACCATTCGAAATCCATCACCGAGCTCTATGAATTTATGGAAATTTTGAGAGAATTTGGGATGACCAAAGTTTGAGAATTTATGAACCATTATGTACCTTTGTGGACATTTCAGATCCTCCTAGACCTATTTGAGTATTCTTAGAGCATCTTGGATCAATTGATCAGTAAGATTACTCATGAGCATTTATTCAAAGAAAAAAAGAAAAACCCAGAATCATTTTATCGCCACAAATAAATAAAGATATTCCCTAGAGCTACTTCGATGGGACATGTTAGGTTCATCCCATGAGGTGTGGAGCTGGAGCTATTCTATTTATTTTTTATTCTCAATTTTATAAAATTTTATACACCCCAAGAAGGGGCATTAATACTAAGGTGGACCTAGCATCTCTCTGGGATTTATTATTCATGGTGAGCTCTCTTAATTTAAGAAAGTTCAAATATTTGGTGACTCTAAAATCATAGTTGACTCGGTCAATGGGAAATGTGATATATATGTTGCATGCTTAGCTGCAAGAAAATCCTAGGTGAAAGAATTATTGGCAGATATGGAATGGTTTTCTTGTAGACATGTCTTATGAGAGCTAAATACATAATTCAATAAGATATCAAAAGAATCTCTTGAGCTTTAGGATGGAACTTTTTGTTTTGAGGAGTATTTTGATGGAAGAGAAATGGAAGACATGACCTTATACATGTAGTCAATGATAAGAGATAGTATATTACATATGATGAAGCTAGAAATGAAATGAAAATAAAGGAAGCTTTTTGATCTTAATGTGAATAGGCTATGCAAGATAGGCAATGTATTTTTGAAGTAGCTTGAATAGTTTTATTCTAGACAATTTGTAGTAAGGAAAGTACAAAAAGAACAACTAAACAAAAAAGTCAGTGTAGTCCCATGAGGACAAGAATATGTATATTTCAATTTTGGAAATATAAAGTTTTTTTCTTTCTGAATATATATATATATATATATATATATATATATATATATATATATATAAACTACCAATTTTGTTCACATGGTGTTTTAAAAAGTTCTCCAATTCATCCCTCACACACAAATGGGACTAGTTTTTATAGCTAGAACATGAATCAAAATCTAACTATTTGTAATTACATTCATCCCTAATTTTGTGGGTTTATAAATGTTGGCCATTTAATTATAAAATTCATATCAAGGAAAAATTTATAGTCCAAGGCATCAAGATGCCAACAACATATGAATTATGAGGTAGAAAATCATGGGCATGGGAAAATGAAGTCAAACTGCTTCCAATATTTTCTCCTTGTTTCCCACTTGTTCCTTAAATGCATTTTCCTCCTTTCCTTTTTATACAGTCTTCTTTAACCCTTTGGAAAATCACCATTTCTCTATTTCAACCTTAGATAAAATTACCATTTCTCTATTTCATCCTTGTATTATTTTCAATCAATGATCTACTTTGGTCATTCTTAATGTTCATGGTTAACATATTTATTTGTATTAGAGATAAAAACTTAAAACTTCTATCTTAATTTCATCATATAAACATGAAAATATAAGAAACATAATCCATTATTACATGTGTGCAATATATGGTTGAGATGGGTGAAGAATGAGATATATGAAGGTCAGATGTGGCTTAGATAGACTCAAACATTATTAAAATAGAGACCAAAATGATATCAATTTGGGAACCCATCATGGATGCTCATCCAAAACAAATTCAAAATTTATTCACGTGAACATTCCACAAACCCATAAACCCTCAAGATTTTTTTTCATAAGTATTTTGCACATTTGAAAATGTTGAATTGTTCAACAACAAAAATTACATATGATATCTCTCACTAAAGTATCAATTTATCTTTTCCATAAGAGATAATTATTACTCCCAAATATTCAAATGACTGAATCCGATGAAGCAAAGAGGGTATATTACATTTATGGAGTTCATAAAAAAATAATCATGATGAAATGAAAAAACTTTTAAATGTCAATTCTTTCAAAGAATGTGTTTACAATTAGATCAAAAACCAAAATGGGAATACATGAATGAGACTAGATTTTAGATTCACTATTGAGTTGGTGAAAATTTGGTTGATTAATTATTAAAATGTTGCAAAGGAATGTGAGAAACCAAGTGTATATTAACACTTCCCTAATTGTCTTTCATATAAAGAGAAAAAATCATGAGAGATGCTAGTTGCACAAGCTATTTTCCAACCCGCATAAAAAAATAGAATTTTATGTTCAAATATTTGATAGTTTGGGAAAAAACCCTTCCTCAAAATGACTAACTTATTACAATAAAATTAGACTAAAAATAAAAATATAAGGACCAAAATCAAAACTAATCCTAAGCAAATCTTGTTAATCTACTCTAAACTTAAACACTTGTTGTCCTAAAACTTATGTAAAATAATACCGCCAATGCATTCATTAAAGTATTTGTATTTCGTTCATTTAGTCAAATATCCTAGCCTTCTTCTTTACAAGTAAACATTATTTGCTTTCTAGCAATATTCCCTTCCATAGGAGGTTCAATGTTGTTGATTTTTGTAGGATTTGGATCCCTCGACACATTGTATTGTTCATGGAATCATAATCAATCAAATTAAACAAGTAGAACCATCAAAAATTTATTCTATCCATATTCTAATGATACATGTCCACCAATAAACCTTTTTCATGATTAAAAGGTAAATAAAAATCTTATTAAAAAATCACCAACATTGCACCCCCAAGTATTTATGTCTTCTTGTCATTAATGATAATAATGTAAAATATTTGTATGATTATCTTCAACCTTGTGAGAGGCAAGAGGAAATCACTATGGATATGGGAGAAATTAAGACATTGATAAGGTATAAATAATCTCAAATAACAACCTATATTGATTGATTCCCCCATTATAAATGAAAAATATAATTAGAAACCATAATGAATGAAGTGACTAAAACCTTATTTACAATAAGTAATAATTTTAAATTTGGCATGATGGAAAAATCCATGAAACTAATATCATAAAGTTTCCAAGAGTGTTCCATGTAGGGAAACTATGAATTTCACTTCCTTGAGCTTACATATCACATAGAATATTGAGAAATGAAATTTCGATAAGTGTGCCACCTATCTCTCTACTGGATGGGTTTTATGTCCAAAATAACTAAACATATAATCAAAAAATCAAACTAGCAATATCATGAGTAATAGGGATCAAATTAAAATGACCCATATAGGATTATCCTTCTAGATTATGAATAAACCTGAGCTCTTTCTGGTGTTATTAGTTCAAATTTAGGGAATGATGAAGAGTGTAAGGGCCAATAGATTGGTGAGTTACATCCCACAAAAATTTAAATTACCGTGGCCAAGGTTAACATAGATGTTGATATCTCAAGATCTACAATGTTCTTAATCATTAAAATTATTTCAACATTCATGTATGATGAGATAAGAGGACAACACTAAGCCATGATAAAAATAAATAAAAAATTAATCCAATGTGTAACCAAAATGAGTGATCAAAATCAACATTATCAATGAATAGAAAATTTCTCTCTAAGAAAATATCAGGTCTGAAATCCTAATTGATTTCTAGGAATAGGATTGACTCTTTAGTTGACCACTAAATTAGGGAATAAAATGATTGATTCATAATAAATTTATGAAAGAGATACTAACCAAAATATTTATAGAATATAGATCTCCAAAATTTTCAAAACATGTTTCCAGATAGTCTGAAAACTATCTCTCTATGTTGCATACAAAAATATACTAGAATTAAGAATGTTGCAACAGTAGAGGCAAACCCATTATTAAAATGTTGACTCAACAAAGAATAATATATGCACAACCAAAAGTAAAAAAATAATACTTAAGGTGATGAATGGAAACAACTCAAAAAGAAAAACATTTTAACTCAAAATGCTAAGAACAATATACACAAAAAAACATGCAAAATGAAAGTAACCAAAGAAAAAACTTATTGGATAAGCATCCAACCACATAAATCCAAAAATAATCATCCAAAGTGTAACATCCTTGTCCACTGAGCACACGTTTATTGACTTATTCTTTGACGAAACTTGCATGCAAGTGATCCGGTTATGGTATATTATGATTTCGTTTCAATTATGGGTTATATATGATGATGATGATGTGTTGTGACTTATTGTTATTTTGATATATATGTATTGGCATACGCTATTGAAGAGTTTTCCTGAGTGTGCAGGACACATGACAGGTTATGGATGTTGATGGCATCAATGAACTTCCTTGGACTTTGGATTGAGTCAGGGAGTGGATTGTATTTGTTTGAGTATTTCATTTTATGCACATGTGATATATGATTTGATTATAGTATGATTTATGTATATGGATTTAGGACATTGTTTTTGTCAGTGGATGTAGTATTGACGATGATTGTTGATCCGACTCACATAAGGAGTAAAGGGGCCATGCACAGAAACAAAACCTTTGAGGGAGACGTGTGGTAGCATCCATGTCATAGCCTACTGACACTCCTGTCATGGTATGAAAGCTAGGTTAATGATTACCTAGTTCATGAGGTCCATGATGTTGTGAGGGAGAACTGAGACAATCCCTCACAAATATTTCTAAGGGGCACACAATAAGGCAGAGTCCTTATTCCGTAGAATCACTTAGTAGCTCACAAGGTTGACCGAATGGAGTGTTGACTCCAAGGGTCAGACAAACTTCCAAAAACTAGTCTAAGGAGAGTGGAACCCTTGGAGCATGGGAGTGCATCTTAAAGGGCACGTTGTGTAATTAAACGATGGGTCAAATAAATCTAGGTGGACTAGAAAACATTGAAATGTTTAGACCTTGTTAGAATAAAATAATTATTTAATCAGTAAATTACAAACCTAGAATCCTAACAAGAGTCTAAGCTTAAGTTCTAGACTAAGTTAAAGTCTAAGATTAATTATGGGACTAGTTAAAATATCAGATAAACTAAAAGGTTTGAAAATAAAATCAAACTCTAGGATGAAGATAAATAAAAATTTAAAAGAATAAATAAATTGCACACATGTGCATGAAATTAATAAAATGGATTTTAAAATAGAAATTAAATCAAACATGAGAGAATAGGTGTACACATAGAATATGCATCTTGAGTCAAGCTACCACTATTCTAACTAGAATAATACTCCTAATCTAACTCTAACTAAGATCTAGTTAGGAGACACTCATTAAATAAGAATTTGGGGAGCAAAGGGACAACTAAGAGCGAAAATAGGAACACATTGGGGAATGTGAGGGAAATTGGGTTTTTAAATAAAATAAAAATGGTATTTACTTGTACAATTTGGGGAGAGTGTGACAAGTGTGTGGTTGAATAATGCTAATTAAACTATTTAAAAAAAAAGATAATTATTTGTGCATGAGGACATCTTTCATTGAGGATTTTTCTATAAAACAATTTGGGTAGAAGGGAAAAGGGATCAATTATTATTGGTAAGGTTATGCTACCAAAATTATTGTGGATTTTGTTTACTTGTGAGAGTTGGGATGCCAAGCTTGTAAAAAGAGTGGAAACTCTTCTTTGCAAGGAAAGATTTGGAGCTATTTTTTGTTGGTTTCTTGTGTGTGGCCCCTTTGCGGCTCGAGAGGCTAAGAGGGAAGAAGAGTACCCCTAGCATTGGATGGGAGGTACTGGTGACATATCTTTCATTAGCAAGATAGATTGAGAAGAAGCACAAGTGGTTGGAGGAAATCTACAAATTTCCATCGTTGTCAATGCCAGAATTTTTATTTTCTGAAGTTATAATTTGTATGAGAGTAAATTGGTACATTATAATTTTGAAAATCGTTGTGGGACTATTTTTAAATTGGTATAAATTAAATGTTTGTTGTAAAGTTTCATGAAATCTAGACACTAAATTATATTTTCGCTATCATATCATTACGCCATTATGGAACAAAATTTGGGTATTCGTTGTATAACTAAGATGTGCTACGAAATTTTAAGTATATATGATCGCTACAAATAAAACTATAACCCACTATTAAATTATTGTCAATCTATAAATTAAATTTTTAATCATTGTTAATTTAAATTCTAACTCAGAATTCGAATTTTTGTAGTCGTTGTCATTTAATTTACAACCCATAATTCAAAACCTTCTCTGTCTATTTGTTGTCAATATTTTTGTGAAAATCAGATTTAAAATTTTAACATGAACATTGTCAATCAAATTTTACAACCTAGAAGTTACGAGGGTCCTTGTTTGTTGCCAACCAATTTTAATCCCTGAGTATAAAACTTTGTGTGATTGATGCTGATTAAATACTTACCTGATTGGAGAATTATACCTACTCACTACTAGGAATTTGTGTGATTGCTTAATTATGTGTAAATCAATGTCGACATCAAAACGATATCCAGCCCATGATATCTAATCGATGATGTTTTTTGAGGGGTACTCAATACTCTTTTACCAACAAGTAAATTATGTTTTATTGATGAGTTTCTTCACATCGAAAGATTTTCTCACTTATTTCACGTACTGTAACCTTATCCATGCAAAATCTCTCTGCATGTGCCTTATTCCTTTAACACTAATCAGAGAATGATACAAATTTAAGAGTGGTTGTTTAAATTTAAAAACTATCCTTCCACCAGATTGGTGCAACGTAAGATCCGACATGGTTGTAATTGGTACAAGAACCTCATAGTGTTCGTTGAAGCTCTACTCGTTGATCTGGAAAATCAAGTAAATTTCCTCTAAGTGAGAGAACCTATGGAATCCATGGATCTCAAGCAAGAAGGCATTATATCCTTTAAAAATGTTTAAGGCAAATTTTAAGTAGTGATATGAGTATTGATTGTTAATTATTATTGAGTGATTGTCACATTGGTAAGGTATTTTTGTGCAAGAGTTTAGCTTTGTTAATATATTTATTTTTAGTCTTACAAGTGGAATTTAATACTAATATGTTTATTTATTGGCGATGCAAATGAAACTAGACATTGTGTTTCTTCTTATTGTGTGAATTTAGTATTCATGAATTGTCAAACTTTGTGCTAGTTAATGAGTTTTTGAAAGAATTTGGTTGTGTTATGATCATGCATATTACTCTTAATTATAAGTCCTGAGTCTAGGGTGGGAGAGGATATGGGAATAGATACCTCCATGTTCCTCAGAATAGTCGTCAGTTCTGAGACCTTCAATGGTCAAAATCAATCGGATGAATCCTGGACTTGAGTGTTGATTATGTGTCTTGGAGGTCCTATCCTTGCAGGTAGGTTGGGCGGGTGGATATCTTTGTTATATTTATGAGATGAAGTTATTACATTAGTTATAGTGTTGATAAATTTAATTATTGTCATGTTGTGATGAATATGAGACTAGAATGTGTATTATTGAAGTATGTTGATGTCGTGTAACACTTGTTCTAATGATGTTTCAAAAAATAAATTACCACTATTGTACTCATTTACGTTGATGTTGTAATGGAGGGTTCATTACATATGGTATTAGAATGGATTCAACCCTGCGACATTGGGCCATTACGCCTTCCACTGTGTTAGATAAATGATTAAAAATGTATCACTGATTAATTTTAAAATTTTCCATGTAGGTAATCATGGTTAGATGAAGCATGGGAAGTAGACGACATGGTGATGGAGGAAGATGTGTGACACCTCTGATAGTATCCATGCCAAAGGGGTATAACCCTCAAGAAGATGAGAAGACTACTGAGAAAGAGCAGGTTACTATGGGAGATGTTGTAGGTATGATGAGATCCTTCTAGAGGATGTCAGAGGATTTGATAAGTCATCTTGATCGATACAAGGGAAGGACATCTGTGACCAATGAGGGTTCACAATGCCCTCCAGTGGTTAGTATTACTGTACAATGGGAACTTGAGAAAGTTATGTTTCCTGAGTTTATGGGTGCCAAATATGGTTTAGCCACCGAGGCATGGTTGGAGAACATGGCGATGTGCTTCGCACTTTGCAATTACACCTCTAACATGAAATTCCAAATGGAAGTCTTTCAACTCAAGGGGAGTGCTATTATATGGTGGAATATTCTCCTACCTCAAATAAACATGGCTGTCGAAGATGTGTCATGGGAATTGTTCAAAGAACGATTCCAGGAGAGGTACTTGTCCAAGGATTTCATTGAGCACCAACTTAATGAGTTCAGTGCCTTACAAAAGGGTGGTCGTATGGTGCCAGAGTATGAGGCTAGGTTCATGGAGTTACTTAGGTATGCTCCACATCTAAACATAGAGAAGTTAAAGGTCAACAAGTTTTTGTTCGGCCTTAACTTCAACATTCATGAAAATGTGAGGATCCTAATACCTCAGACATTGTACGATGCAGTTCATAAGGCAATGATTGTGGAGTAATAACTTAATAGTGGGGGTCAGGGTAGGAATCTTTCAAGATCGACTGGAAAGACAACATCAAGTTCAACTGCATCAAACACCATCCAGATAGACTTAGGGGCATCAGGATATTCCCAGAGGACCTATTTTATCGACATCGTGATGAAAAACACCTCAGAAGAGGAATCCTTATAGAGAACCATAGTAGCAACAACAATGTCGTTCATAAAAACAACAAAATTTTAGGCATGTTCAACAGAATAGACTAGGATCACAGACTGTTAGGCCAACAACTTCTACTTCAAGGACCAGGAGCACTGGACCGAAGAATGGATGTTGGACATGTGTAGAGCCACATTACCAAAACTACTTCTGATTGAGAATTCTAGAGCGTCTGGATCATTAGGACCCACTACAATTGGAGATTTTGGCAAGGCCTACATGATGCATGCAGTGGTGAACAATCGCTAGGCTGAGCACCAATTCATTGTGCTCGAGAGGTCAGGTATGATCATTAATCAATTTTTTATTATTTTGATAGATCCAGGTGCTATAAAGAGATTTATCTCTAGTGTAGTGCTAAAGAGAATTAAGGTAAAGGCAGTCGAGCAGGACGAGTTCAGATATGTGGAAATGGAATCTGGTGCCAAACAAAAAGTTGGAGGAAAAGTTACAAACTGTAGCATTAACTTGGGAGATTTTGTAATGAAGGCAAACATATATGTCACGATATTAAGATCTTATGGCATAGTAATAGGAATGGACAAGTTGGAATCGCATGATGCGACACTTAACTGTAACATGAAACGGTTAAGTTTGACGAATGATTTGGGGAAGAGTAGAGTAATTGAAGGAAAAAACCAGGGGGTGCCTCTGAGGTTTATTTCTTCCCTATAGTTGTAGAAGAGCATGTGAAAAGGATGCAAGCTATATGAAATCTTATCGCTAAATAAAAAGGGCAAGGTGGAAGGGTCAGAAAACCTTCATATAGTGCAAGAGTTTGCAGATGTATTTCCATAAGAGTTTCAAGCTTTACCACCTAAAAGAGAGTTGGAATTTACAATCGACTTGAAACCTGGAACTAAAACCATAGTGAGATTTCCTTATTGGATGTCAACACTAGAATTGTAGGAGTTGAAAATAAAATTGAAGGATTTGTTGGACTTGAGACTTATACGTCCAAGTGTGTCGACGTAGGGTGCGCCAGTTATTTTCATGAGAAATAAGGATGGATCTTGGAGACTTTGTATTCACTATCATCAATTGAACAAAGGGACGATCAAGAACTGGTATCTGTTGCCAAGAGTAGATTATTTTTTTTACTAGATGAAGGGAGCGATGGTGTTTTCAAAGATCGACTTGAGATCTACATATAATCAATTATATATTAAAGAGGAAGATATCCCTAATATTTCATTTAAGATGAGATTTGGACATTATGAGTTTATAGTTTTACCGTTCGTTTGATGAACTCCCCAGGGGTATTCATGAGTTTGATGAATGGGATGTTCCATGAATACTTGGAAAAGTTTGTTCAAGTATTTATTGATGACATACTGATTTATTCTCAGACGAAGGAAGAGCATGACAAACACTTGAGATTGGTCCTACAATGTCCGTGAGAAAACAAATTGTATGGGAAGCTATCAAAATTTTCTTCTTACCAATCGAAGATACATAACTTGGGGCATATCATATCTAGTGAAGGTATCATTGTGAATCCAGAAAAAGTAGAGGCCATTATGGAATGGATAGCACCGAAAAACGTACAAGAAGTACGTAGCTTTATGGTTTTAGCAGGATATTACCGACGGTTAGTCGAAATTTTTTCGAAGATAGAAAATCTAATCACAGAATTGCAAAAGAAAAACAAGAAGTTTTTATGGACTGAGAAATACGCAGAAGCATTTAAAAAGTTCAAGGGGTTGTTGAATATAGCACCGATACTAAAGTTCCCCGAAATGGATAAGAATTTCTTGGTATGCACAGATGCATCCAAGGAAGGTTTAGGGAGATTTTTGATGCAAGATGGTCGAGTGATTGCTTACATTTCAAGGAAATTGAGAAAGCATGAAGAGAATTATGCAAAAAATGACTTGGATTTATTAGCAATTGTATACTCCTTCCGATTTTGGAGGCATTATTTAATTGGACAAAAATTTGAATTAAAGACAGATCATTGCAGATTGTATCATATATTTACACAGAGTGAACTAAACGCACGATAAAGGAATTGGTCAGAATTACTTAGTGAATACAATTTTGAGATTACTTACATTAAAGGAATGGTGAACAAAGTGGCATATGCATTGAGTTGGATACCATGCATATTCTTGGTAATACCTCTTAAGATGAATCTTCAAGAAAATACTCTAGATTTACATATAGATGATGACTGGTACAAAGAAGTTAAGGATAATATTGGACACGATACCATGATGGTACTGAATTTTGAAGGGTATTCATTGGACAATGACATATTATTGATATTTAATGGCAGAATTTACGTACCTTCTAATGACAAATTAATAAGTTTGATCTTAAGTGAAGCTCATCGAGCAATATACATGGCTCATCTGGGAGTCACAAATATGAAGGCAGACCTTAAGTCATTATTCTTCTAGAAAGGAATGAAAGCATAAATAGTTAGTTACATGGAGAGATGTCTAGAATGTCAGCAAGTGAAGGCTGAACATAGACATCCAACAGGGTTTTTACAGCCACATGTTATTCCTGAATCGAAATGGGAGGTCATTTCTATGGATTTTATCGTTGGTTTTCCACTGAAAGCAAGGAGACACAATTCAATTTTTGTGGTAGTTGACACTCTGATGAATAGTGCACACTTTATTCCAGTTCGTATGACATATCGGGAACCAGACATAGCTAGAGTCGTTTTCAATGATATTACAAGATCACATGGTGTACCAAGAAGGATCATATTCGATCGAGGATTGATGTTTACAGGATAGGTTTGGAAAAGCTTCCAAGAGGCCTTGGGAATGCAACTAAACTTTAGTACAACATATCATGCAGAGACAGATGGAAAAACAAAAATAATGAACCATATTTTGGAGGATATGTTGCGTATGTATGTTATGTATCAATAGAAACATTGGGAATATTTATTTCCATTTGTAGAATTTTCATACAACAATAGTTACCAAAGTATGATTAAGATAGCACCGTTTGAGTTTCTTTATGGGCGACTATGTCAGATGCCATTGAGTTGGGATTGACTTGAGGATAGGGTCCTAGTAGGAATGGAAGAAATCCAAGAAATGGAAGAACATATGAAATCAATAAGACATAGAATTAAAGAAGCAGAGGATCGACAAAAGATTTATCCTAGTGCGCATCACGTTGATCACAGTTATGAAGTTGGCATCAGATTTTTCTTGCGGTTAAAACCACACAAGAGTTCTATCAAGTTTGGAAATGGTGCTAAACTCTCTCCTAGGTTTGTGGGACCTTTCAAAGTTGTGGAGAGGAAAGTACCTGTGGATTATCAACTAGTCTTTCCTAATTCTTTGAGGCATATGCATGATATATTTCATGTATCTGTTTTACGACATTATATTAGTGATCTATCACATGTCATTGACATGAGTTATTTGCAGGTGTCGGATGAGGGTTCTCTCATGGAAAAGATAATCTACATTCTGGACCATCTTATTCGATATCTACGACGTCAAATAGTCAATCAGGTCAAGGTCTAGTGGGACAACTATAGTCCACACTCGACTACCTGGGAGGACACATATGAGAAGTGTCAACAGTTTCCTTACTTGTTTGACAGATTAGATATATACATCTTTGTCAAAAACATTCATTTACTTGCATTTATACTATACAAACTTTAGGACGAAGTTTAAAATAAGAGGGGGTGTATGTAACATCCTGCTCCACTGAGCACACTTTTATTGACTTATTCTTTGAGGACACGTGCGTGCAAATGAATCGGTTATGGTATATTATGATTTCATTTCGATTATGGGTTATATATGATGATGATGACTTTTTGTGACTTATTGTTATTTTGATGTATATGTATTGTCAGATGCTATTGATGAGTTTTCCTCAGTGTGCAGGATACATGACAGGTTATGGATGTTGATGGCATCAATGAATTTCCTTGGACTCCAGATTAAATCAGGGAGTGGATTGTATGTGTTTGAGTATTTCATTTTATGCACATGTGATATATTATTTGATTACAATATGATTTATGTATATGGATTTATGAAATTATTTTTGTTAGTGGATGTAGGCTTGACGATGCTTTCTAATACGAATCACATAAGGAGTAAAAGGGCCATGCACAAAAACCAGACATTTGCGGGAGAGGTGTGGAAATGTCCCTATCACAGCCTACTAACACTTATGTCATGGTCTAAACAATAGGTTAACGATTACCTAGTTCATGAGGTCCATGATGTCGTGAGGGTGGATTGAGACAGTTACTCACAAAGATTTATAAGGGGCACACAATAAGGCAGAGTCCTTATTCTTTAGAATCCCTTGGTCTGTCACAAGGTCAACCAAATGGAGTGTTGACTCCAATGTTCAAAAAAACTTCGAAAAACCAGTCTAAGGTGAGTGGATCCCTTGGAGCATGGGAGTGCATCTTGAAGGGCACATCGTGTAATTAAAAGATGAGTCAAATAAATATATGTGGCCTAGAAAACATTGAAATGTTTAGACCTTGTTAGAATAAAATAATTATTTAATCAATAAATTACAAACATAGAATCCTAACAAGAGTCTAAGCCTAATTTCTAGACTAAGTTCAAGTCTAAGTTTAATTATTGGACTAGTTAAAATATTAAAAAACTATAAGATGAAGATAAATAAAAATTTAAAAGAATGGAAAAATTGCACACATGTGCATGAAATTAATAAAATGGATTTTAAAATAGAAATTAAATAAAACATGAGAGAATAGGTGTACACATAGAATAAGCATCTTGAGTCAAGCTACCACTAGTCTAACTAGAAGAAGGCTCCCGATCCACCTCTAACTAAGATCTAGTTAGGAGTCAGTCGTTAAATAAGAATTTGGGGAACAAAGAAACAACTATGAGAGAAAATAGGAACACATTGAAGAATGTGAGGGGAATTGGGTTTTCAAATAAAATAAAAATGGCATTTACTTGTGCAAATTGGGGAGAGTGTGAAAAGTGTGTGGGTGAATAATCCTAATTAAACTAATTAAAAAAGAAGATAGTTATTTGTGCATGAGGACATGTGGCATTGAGGATTTTTCTATAAAACAATTGGGGTAGAAGGGAAAATGGTTCACTTATTATTGGTAAGGTTAAGCTGCCAAAATTATTGTGGATTGTGTTTTAATTGTGAGAGTTGGGATACCAAGATTGTGAAAAGAGTGGAAGCTCTTCCTTGCGAGGAAATCCTTGGAGCTATTGTTTGTTGTTTTATTTTGTGTGGCCCCTTTGTGGCTCTGGGGGCTAAGGGGGAAGAAGAGTACCCCTAACATTAGTTGGGAAGTATCAATGATGTCTCTGTGATTAGAAAGCTTGATTAAGAAGAAGAGAAAGTGGCTGGAGGACATATACAAATCTCCATCATCATCGGTGCCGGTATTTTTATTTTTTGAATTTATAATTTTAATGAAAGTAAATTGATACATTATAATTTTGTAAATCGTGCCCGCAGGGGCGTAGAACGATTGGCAAGTGTCATGTAAATGGAAGGAAATGTGTAAAGGAGGTCTCAAGTTCGATTCTCACTCTGATTTACTTGTGCTCCATTCTTGTGGGTTGCGTGGAGAACTTGGGGTTATAGTGCTAGCAGACGGGTATCAACCCCAAGTCACACGAGTATGAGAACTGTGAGTTGTCGATTCCCCCAGTGAAAAAAAAATTGTAAATCGTTGTGGAACTATTTGTAAATTGGTATAAATTGAATGTTTTTTGTAGAGTTTCATGAAATCTAGAGACTAAATTATATTGTCACTATCATATCATTACATCGTTATGGAACATAATTTGGGTATTTTTTGTATAACTAAGATTTGCTCTGAAATTTTAAGTATATATGATCGCTAAAATTTTAACTATAACCCAGAACTGAATTCAATGGTACATTGTCCATTATTGTGAATCTTGAATTTCTGAATTTCTGATGGCCGTTATTAAACTATTGTCAACCTAGAAATTAAATTTCTAATTGTTGTTAATTTAAATCTAACTCAGAATTCAAATTTGTGTAGTCGTTTTCATTTAATTTACAACCCATAATTCAGAACCTTCTTTGTCTATTTGATGTCAATATTTTTGCAAAAATCAGATTTAAAATTTTAATATGAACATTGTCAATCAAATTTTACAGTCCAAAAGTTATGAGGGTCCTTGTTCACT
>ML808963.1:120163-142101 GCA_009831015.1 Picea engelmannii | reverse complement strand
AATATAGGTATTGAGGATTTGTTGGTTGATGATGCTTAGTTGGACAAAGAACTTGTATTATGTCGAAACTGTCACCAAGTTATATTGAAAATAATATAGGTATTGAGGATTTGTTGGTTGATGATGCTTAGTTGGACAAAGAACTGGCCATGTTGAATTAAACTGTTTTGATCTCCACCCATGTGTTTCTTGTGGGAAGAAAAACCATGTCTCGCAAAGGTGTTGGAATCGAAAAAAGATTAAGAGGAAACATGTAAATTTTGAATGGTTAGGAACTTGGCGTTGGAGTTTGGAAGTTAAGTCATTGGAACGATCTTATCAACGAGTTTATACACATGTACAACCATACTTGATTGGAGATATTTCTATAGTTGACGAACATGTTTTTTTTTTAGGATTGGATGATACGGGGCATGATCAAGGCCCGCTTGATGTAGTATTTTGAGTTGAAGATCGAGTCTCCAGACTCCGCTTGAAGATGGTTTGATTACCCTTTTTCACTTTCAAGGGGAGTATATATTGTTATCTAGAATTCTCACATTTCAATCAATAGGGGGGGAAATATTGATATGTCAATCTTCAAGTTTTGAAGTCTAACTTACAAGATTGCAGTTTATGATGATTGGTTATGGATTCAGGATTCAAGATTGCAGATGAGTTTATGATTTCAGGATGATTGATGGTCGGGGATTGTTTTAGGACATGATGTTTGTTTCCTAATTGGATGATGGATTTGATGACTTGGATTTGGATTGGTCAGTTTGACCTTCAAAGTATTTTTTCCTTAGGGGATATTTTGTTGAGACAATTCAACACTTGACATTTTGGATTTTGATGGATATTGGATAGATGGATGATTTACCACTTTTTAACATTTGATGGATTGTCTGACATGTTTGATGGACAATTGGGTTCAGGATTTGGAGCAGTACCAACAATTTACCTGGTTTAATACTCATAGGTTTTTTGGCTACAATATTTTCATATATAGGGTTTGGATGCCTTTCGATGCTTTTTTCTGTCAACAGGATTATTGACAGTTCTTTTAGTGTGTCGTTTTCTGAGAGCATTATTTGCTCACTTGATAGTCTTTGGACTTTACAAGGATGATCTCTGGATCTAGCATAGGACATTTGTTTCTTCTCCATTTGTGCTTGGTACATTCAGGATTGTTAGGCATTTTCAGGATTTGGGATGTGTAGCTAATTCACTTCTCATCAGGGTTCGCTCTCATCAGTTTTGGGTTCACTTTAGTGAACACCTATAGGTTGTCTAGCTCATTTTTTACATAGTGAGTTTTCTAGACTTGGTTTCATCATCCACTTTTGGCGGTTTTTCAAGAAGATCTTCATTGACACTCATGAGATTTTAGACCACGAGTTACAGATTGAAGACTTGGATATGTTATTAGCTTTTTCACTAATCTTTATTTCTTAGCTGATACATTTGCAAAGACTTAAGATTAAAGGGGGTTTGTTAGAAATAATCCTAGGTCCTAACTAGATCTTAACAATTGTTTAGTTATAATATAGTTGTGGGGTTGTTACATTGAGTTGTATTATCAATGTATCATTTATGTACATATTATTTGACTTGGTTTGGTGCCTTTTTCGCTCGTCTTATTTGTCTACTTATTTTGTTAGTTATTTTAATTTCTTTGCTATTTTTTGCTCCATATTATTATCACTATGTGTGTGAGTAATGGGTGTTGGTGCGATATCCACTCAGTACCATGGTGGTTAAAAACACATGTCAATTCAAGGGAGGCATAACTTCCTCACATGAACGCTGATTGAGGTGATATTTGTGTCATCAAAAATCTCTTAATGTGTAGAATAGCATTGGAGGATTGGTGCTACTTGGGTTGAAAATATAGCAAGTTTTTTCCATATTCCCATGGAGGGAACTCTGCACACTTATCCAACCCCTGTTGGTGAAGTGATTATGTTTGGGTTATAGGCTATCAATGAAGAATCGAACTTGGAAGTAGTATCAACAAAAACACATCATGCAACTCATGTAGGAATGGTGAAGAAAAAAGACAACTTGGTTGAAAACTTCTAGGTTCTAGCGGGGTTCATCTATGGCCAATCTTTTAATTTTTTTTTTTAGTTTAGCATGTACTACAATTATAGGTCAATATGTATGACAATACATTTTCCATATTAGTACTTGAACTAATAACTTAGAAGATTTTTGGAATCCATACATAGAATTTTGGTTACAGGTGGAAGCCTACTTTCTCTATACTTGTATTGCAATTCCAACCAATTATGTTGTGGCCCTTTCAAATGCAAAATAACTCATTATTGTTAAATAA
Organism: Picea engelmannii; assembly: GCA_009831015.1. Lineage (NCBI taxonomy): Eukaryota > Viridiplantae > Streptophyta > Pinopsida > Pinales > Pinaceae > Picea > Picea engelmannii. The sequence continues at coordinate 139,781 of ML808963.1, read as the reverse complement.
TAAAAAGATCTTACAAGTTTATGCAAACTATCTCTATTTTTTCAGTGTTTACTTATTGTTATAACTCAATATTACAAGTGTAGTACTCAAATTAATGAAATAAACTGAGATGTAACAAAAGGGGATAAAACAATGAACACCACGTTGTTGACACCATGGACACAAGATATAACTTAGGAAACCTAATATGGGGAAACCTCACTAGAAGGTGAGGACTATGCCTTGCTCTTTTCTTCTCATGTATGAAATACAAATACAAAGAAAGATTTGACATGGACATTATGGTTGTTATAGGGTCTTCTACTTCTTCTCCTCAACTCCCAATATCATACTTCTTTTCGTTGCTCAGTTATGGAATAATGAATCAATACAACAAGAATGGAACCACTTCATTTCCTAGTGGTCCGTTGTAAAAAAATTCCCTAATAGTCATCTAGGGTTAGGGTTAGGGATTTTGCACCTATTAAATCTTGATTAGGGTTAAGGTTTTGGACCCTCTATAATATTCTTGAAGTACACATGTGACTAACTCCACATGTGTGAGTAATGGGAATAATTGGTACCATGATGGTTAAAAGCATAAGTCAACTCAAGGGAGGCATAACTTCCTCATACGAACTTTGATTGAGGTGATCTTTATGTTGTTGGAAAATTTTCAATGTGTAGAATAATGTCATATGATTGGGGACTTTGTCCACAAAGTTTTGACCCAAAAAATGACTATTTAATTCCCTAAATAGGCCAAAAAGTTTCGGACTCAAAATCTCCAAAATAGGACTTGCCCCTAAAATGTTCCCTACAAGTCAATAGCTCCAATTTTCCACTACAAAGTACCAAAAAAGATGTCAAAGTATATATTAATCCAATTCAAATCAATTCCATGCATTTAAGATATCCTTAGATTTGAATATGGAATCATGACTCATTTTCCATATAGAAGCATACGAGACCTTAAGCTTCATCTGAATTTATAAGGAATCTCCCTTGTTATCATCTCTTTTTTTTTGTTCATTTTCATTGTTCTTAGTAATCTTCCATTTTCCACATCTTCCATTTTTTACTTCCACAACTATGAACCACATCTTCCATTTTTTACTTCCAAGTATAATAGTTTTGACCAATAAAATCAAATTCAAGATTTATGAACCCTGTGATGAAATAATGAAAACAAATTGCTTCCAAAAAGAAAAGACTCTAAGTAAGAGCATAACGTGAAAATATTATGAGTGAAAGAAAACAAGATTACACTTTTGCAAATGTGTACCAAGGATAATTTTTCCCACTTCAAGGCATTAAAACAAACAATCTTAAGCTATAAATAAAAGATTTGATATATAACCTTTATTTCTACCTTCACTTTTATAGTTTAATGTTTTCATAAGGGTTTTGAACATTAACCTTCCCCTTGCAACACATAAGAAGGATAGTCAAAGAGAGGGGTGTTGAGTTGTAGAGCCACCTCATCATATTGTAAAATTGTTTTTTTTTGGAGTAACATATCGTGGGGGTAGTCACCAATACACTTCTCCTCATTTTGAGGATGGTACCTAGGGTAAACCCTAATATTCTTGGCCCAAGGCCAATGAAACAAATCATGAATAGATCATATATAGATCATCAAAAATCAACTCAAAAAGAACAAACATGTCACAAAGTGGGATTTGGACACATGTGGGAAGGTTAACAATTTCCCTCACAACTACTTGAGCTACACCCAATTGATAAAATTAAATTATAATATATCTTAGGAAGAAGATGATATTTGGAACTGTCCCAACAAATTGAACAATGTTGTGAGAAGGCAGGGTTGAGTATTGGAGGTTGTGGCTTGACTTAAATTGGAACACATTACACAAATCAAGCTTCTAAATATCACACCTTGTAAACTCAACTCACAACCTATTAGCATAAGCACCAAATACCTATCATGATAGTCAAATAAAAGACAAAATCCCCGTGTTATTCAAATCACACATGAAAAATTCATTGGGAGGAAGGGGCAATAATACAAAGACTTTTTTTAGACGTGCAAAAGAGAAAAAGAGAAAATTCCCCTAGTAAATTGGAAAAAACTATCTAGACCAAAGTAATATGGTGGTTGGGGCTTGTTGATGCTTGAATCCGTTAGGACCGAAATAGAAACCTCATGAGTGTTGATGTTTTAGTAGCTTTGGGAGGATCTTTCCCTCCTAGAGGAGCTTTCTTAGATGTGGAGAAGATTATGGAAACAAGAGATCCATTGGAGAGATATTGAAATACTCTAGAAGAGAAGTTGGCACAAAAGAATAAAGTAATAATAAAAAGACACATGTCTAGAGAAGAAGTCAGTCCAGTCTAGTGGCTAGGAAGACTATAAATAGAGGGCATCTTGGCTCATTTGTTCACTCACTCACACTCTCCCAGCTATAAAGAAGCAAGGCACAAGTTTGGAGGAAGTGACGTAATAGATTTAGTTGTATAGTTTATTCTTGTTCGATCTTTTGGTATTTCTCTCTTGTGCGCTACTCCTTGAGGAGGTGCATTATATTTGTATGGTGCTGCTGCTGTAAGTGGTGGTATTTCTGGTTGATCTAGCACTTGTGCTAGGGTTTAGCTGATTGGACTTACTTTGTGAATGTAACCTATCTAAGAAAGGTTGTTGGGTTTTTCCCCCATTTGGAGTTTTCCCAGGATAAATCTCTTGTGTTCTTTTTGTCTCTTGTTTATGCTGCTACTGCTCAGTACATGATACATATATATGTTAATGATAATGAAGCAAAAGAACACAATTAACCTAATGCTTTGTAAACAAGGAAAATCTAACATGGTTTCAAAGCTGGTTACCTTCAAAACAATTTGACCATTGGAAGGAAGATTGCTACAATGACACCTTGCAACACCTTGCAACTGCAAAACTTTGTCAAGCTCGTTGAGCACTATCCCAAGGTCCTTGGGGATAATTCCTTCATAGATCAATGCACCATAACCTAGCACACCCCTTGAAACCCTCAATGCATAGTTTGGTAAAGTTTGAAAAATTGAGGTTTTTTAGTGCTAGGGTTTCTACCAGTGAAAAATGTCAACCAACATGAGAGTTGAAGATAGATTGGATGGAGCAGACAACTTCAGTTCCTGGAAGCACAAAGTTCTCTTCATTATAGAAGAGAATGATTTATTGGATCATGTCAAGCAGGTAATTCCGGAACCAGAAGAAGAAGATGCCAAAGCAAAGTTCAGGAAGAATGAGGTCAAGGTCAAGAGGATCTTGACAGACTCAATAAAGGATCATTTGATACCTAATATATCAGAATTGAAGACACTGAAGGAAATTTTTGATGCCCTAACCATACTTTATGAAAGTAATAATACTGGTCGGAAGCTTACTCTACGACATCAACTTAGAAACGTGACCATTAACAATTCAGATACAATAACCATCTATTTCATGAGGATCTCACGGATTAAGGACCAACTAGCAACCATTGGAGATATAGTAGAATATGCTGAACTCGTGACTACTACACTCAATGGATTTTCCTCCTCTTGGGACCCATTTTTTCAAGGGATTTGCGCCAGAAGAAGATTGCCCAAATTTGACAAGCTATGGATAGAATGTACCCAAGAAGAATTCAGGTTGATATCCAAATCACATAAGATTAATGATGATGAAAATCAAGCACTTATTTCCCAAGTGGGAAAGAGAAAGGAAAGGGAAGAAGGCAATCCAAAGAATCCTAAGAAACCACGCTACATGAAGGATGCGTTAAATATTAGATGCTACAACTGCAAGGAGATTGGACATTATGTTGCACAATGTCCTCTTAGAAATGAAAAGGGAAAGAAGAAGCACCATGTAGATGTAGCAGATGTTGAAGAACATGATGAAGAGTATGTCCTTTAGCCAATAGTGTGGTTTGCATTTCAGGTTTGATGTTTCTTTATATTGATGAAGTTTAAGTAAGTGTTGTAACTAGAATATCAATCTTTAGAATTTTATTGTTGCTATTGTTATTAATTGTTTAGTAAACACCTGATTATTGTTGGTACAACTACCATTAGGTGAATGATCACATTAATAATTCACTTGTTTACAAGATAAATTGATTTCCTCTAGGAGATGCTCTTGGTTATTGACCTTGTTTCAGGCAGGTTATCTTGTAAATTCTGTGGAGGCTACCATGGAGATATTGTTGTTCTTGTTTCTTGTTCTAGGCATGTCACAGGTAATAAATCTGAGAGGGAGATATGATGATGGTTGCAGGAGGCAACATGAAGCAGACTATCCAGACATAGATTTTTACACATTCATGTAATGAAGGAGAAGAAGAGGTCAACACATGCAGAGGAAGCATATGACTCCATTGCTTCAAAGGCAGTTAAGCTTTAGATGGAGAATCCAGACTCATAGTGAGCCTGATCTCAAAGAGAGTTAGTTGCTTAGAGACTTTCATTAAAAAATGATTCATTTTCATATTCAAATTCAGATTCATATGGGAGAGACATTCTCTAGGACTGACAGACAAGAGTTTATATCAAAATCTTTAGAGACTTTGAGGAGATATGAGACCTCTTGGGAGGATTCCCTTATTTCAGTGAAGGAAGCCAATCAAAAGGATTGGGATGTGGAACTTTTACCTTGATTCCAAGACATGTACATCAATTGACAAAAAAACATTTTGTTGAGATACCTACGTGGTACAAACAAATATGGATTGGGATATGCCTCAGATGGAGATGTGAAGCTACAATATTATACAGACTTTGAATGGGCAGGGAGTGCAGTGGATCGATAGATTTTTTGCGGTTGCTGCTTCAGTTTGGGATCAATGTGATCTCATGGTTGAGTAGGAAGCAGATGATAGTGGCACTCAATACAACATAAGCAAAGCATATAACAACCAATATTCCAAGTCCTGCAACAATGTGGTTTCAAAATTTTCTTGGAGGACTTCAACCAAGACATAATGCAAAAGGGAGTTGTGAAGCTCCAGTACACATCCACAAATGAGTAGCATCGGACATACATTCTCCCAGATTGGTCATGCTGATTTGACCAAGGGAGAATGATACATTCACTCATAGGATTAGCCATGTTGATTTGGCTAGTGGTGAATGGCCCATGCACAGTCTTTCTCTTATTAGTCACACTGATTTGACTGGGAGTGGAAAGATTCAATGTGTTGAATGTTCACTCTCAATGTGAGGGAGGTGTGTTGTTTCTTCTCATGCCGGCTAACCCCTCTGGCCAAGGGTTCCCTGGATCAGTCTTGCGATTGAGGGGGTAATGCACTGTCGGACCTGATGAGAAAAGAAACATCACACACATAGTCATGAGGAATATGGGAGTAACTTCGTGGTATTGGATGAGACTATAACTATGGCCAATGGCATATTGTAGTAGCTATGTGCTACTAGCTGATTGTTGCATAGTTATAGAGACATCGACTATGATTATGGCTGATGGCATATTCTAGTAATTGTGTGTTACTAGCTGATTGCTGCATAATCATAGGCATGACTATGAATGAGAGCATATTGTAGTAGTTGTGTGCTACTAGTTGATTGATGCATAGTCATATGGATCCTAACTATGGCTGAGGGCATATTGTAGTAGCTGTGTGCTACTGGTTGATTGTTGCATAATCATGGAGGTGGTAGACTATGATTATGTACGAGGGCATATTGTAGTGGCTGTGTGCCACAAGATGATTACTGCATAATCACATAGACTATTGTATTTCATGATGATTGCAGGTGAGAGACATTGTGTCTCTGGATAGTAACTATGTGCTACTTGGAGTGGTTGTTCACCACTAGATAACAATTATGTACTACTATGGATCGACACAATCATGTTCTACTAGATGGCATTGTAGTAGCCGTGAGTTACTAGATGATTGCCATGGAGACTACCAGTTCACATTGAGAGTAGTTGAGTGCTACTTGATTGCATAGATTGTTGATTTGAGCTACCGATGGCATTGTGGCAGTAGTGTGCTACCAGTCAATTAGAGAGTAGTCAGTGGACTACTATATGAAGACATTATGAAAGATGCCTCCCTAGTTAAGAGGGAATGTTGATGTTTTGGTATATGTGGGAGGATATTTCCCTCCTAGATGACCTTTCTTAGATGCAAAGAATATTACGGAAGCAACGGATCCATTGGACAAATATTGAAATACCCTAGAAGAGAAGTCGACCCAGAAGAATAAAGTAATAATGAAAAGACACATGTCCAGAGAAGAAGTCAGCCTAGTCTAGTGGCCAGGAAGACTATAAATAGATGACTTATTGTCTCATTTGTTCACTCAGTCACACTCTCCCATCTACATAGAAGCAAGGCACAAGTTTGGAGGAAGTGACACAATAGCTGTAGCTGCACGATTTATTCTTGTTCATTCTTTTGGTATCTCTCTCATGTGTGCTACTCCTTGAGGAGGTGTGATATATTTGTATGGCATTGTTGCTGCAGCTGTGGTGGTATTTCTGGTTGAGCTAGCACTTGTGCTAGGTTTTATCTGATTGGACTTGCTTTGTGAATGGAATCTATCTAAGAAATTTTCTTCTTGTTAATTGGAATTTTCATCTTTATTTTCAACAACATGACTTGATTTAGAAAATTCATCCAATATTTGATTAGATTCTTTTTTAAAATTGGTCACTTCATTGTCTTGCATCCATATGGAACAGGGTGGGTGGGAAAATTTTTCAACAAATAAATCTTCTAACGCGTCCCAACTAGTAATTGTACTAGGCGACAATGAACAATACCATTCAAGAGCATCCCCACACAGACTTTGCAAGAATAATCTACATGTCACATTATCTTTAGTGAGATTGAAAATTTCACGTGTACATTGGAATCTAAACAAATGTTACTTTGCATCCTCCAAAGTGTTCCCAAAGAACGTAGAAATTTTTTCCATAGAAATATTGGGCATTTGGAAATTTTCTTCTGGCATATTTAAAGGGCCTCTATGTAGTCACCTTCTTCTTTGGGAAGTTGTTCCTTTTGATACATCTCTTGAAACCATTGATGATATTGATGAATAATTTGAAGGAGCATCATGACATAAATGAAATTATTTAGAGGCATCATAATATACATATTCTTGAAATTTTTGAGTCTTTTTAATGAAATTACCGGGAGTTCATTCTCCTAAATCTTCGATGCTTCTTGAGTATTGTTGAAATTATACAAAAGGTGCAACATCTTTCAATAAATCCCTTGCGTCTAGAACAAGCAACAATTTTCTTGAATCTTCTTTTCAAAACTTTGAGCCATGGAGACTCTGGTTCTTCAATCAAATCTGAAGCAAGGCCTCAAATATCTTGAAAACAAATTCTTCCCCAGTATGGTTGCCAAAAATGTTGACATTTGAATCCATCATGACTGAAACAACAACTTTACGAGGATATGAATCCTCCTGTGTTTTTAAAGAGGTGGTACTCCTCTTTGGCTAAAAGACATAACTTGAATATCTTGAATTAGGAGAATGCTAAGGCAACAAACCTTAGATCTTTATTACTTGAAATTATGAAATGATGTAGTTCTTCAATAAATTAATATAATCTTTATATGCAACAATAAATCTCTTTACAATAAGAAAAGATTGAAGGAGGGCTTCAACATCAGAACTTCTTTGTGACCATCATCACATACACAATCTTCTTAATTACATACAAATACATCCATATCTTCTTCATGAGAATTAGGAGAGAATAACTTTAGCATATCAAAGAATTTTAAAAGACTATTACTATCAAGACCAAGAAGAGAATTTGATAGGTGAATCTCAAATACCTCATATTTAAGACTCAAAGTTATAATATACAATCAAAATCAACCCCGAGGCAATTCTTTGTGGAGTTTATTCATGAAAGATGTTATTCATTACAAAATTTTTGACAATCAAGTATATGGATGCAAATACTCCATGATCACATAAGAAAAGTCTTTATAATAATACAAGAAGAACACTCAATAACTCAACCTTGTGCCCAATTCAGAGACTCAAGCATAAAGCTATGAGAAATGGTGTAGAAGAATAGAAAGAGTAGAGAAGATGGAAATTTATTTTCTTTGATCAGAAGCTTGGCTGTGTATTCATGGCTGTACCTTCTTCTTCCTTTGATTTTCTTCCCTGCCCCTTTGATAATTCTGATTGTGGAACCTTTGATGGAGCCCTTCTTCTCTTTTTAAAATGAGATCTTTTGACTACTTGAGTAGTTAGAGCTTTTCCTCTCTTGAATTTCTTGTACAATTCTTTTCTTGTTGTATCCTCTTTAATTAAAGCCTCATTAAATCTTAAGTAATGAAATTACATCATAAATATAAGCATATTCTAAATGGGTCCTTTTCCTTTTATAATAATTTTTTTTAAATAAACTTTTATTTTTCAAAAAATTAATTAATTTCCATTTAAAGGAGGGGAACTGTGATTTAATTTTATGGAGGTGATGATCAAATTTTTATCCATGGAAAACATTTTGGATGTGATCTTCGACGTCTTATCTTTCCAATGATATAAAGTTTTTCACACATGCCCATTAAAAATTAAGCTGATTGATATTTTAATTTATGGGAAAAATATAACAACTATAAGCCCTTGAAACCTATACCATCATCTTCTTCATCAAAATACTTTTCCAATGGTATAAATTTTGTGTGATTCCGACACTCGGAGCTCAAGTTATGGCTTCTAGAAGATTATGACTCAACAACCGTTGATCAAATGTGATGGAAAAATCTCAACCATTGGATTGAATTCGTGATCCTTCTTATGAATTCGAGCTTTTCTTCAAAAAGAACAACACCACATGCATTGGGACTTTTAAATCTTCAATATTTATAATACTAAGTGGGTAATATACTTAGTAAGAAATAAAGGAGGATTATCGAGAACCATGCGTCGACCCCTTAGAAGATTAATTAAATGATGTTACCTGCCAAATCAACCACCAATCTGCCTAGTCAGCATTGATGAGTCACCCATCCACTTCCATGTGTCACAAATTGATTAGCTACCACATGTCACATTTCCATAGGTTACCACATGTCTCCAATAATATCACGACATATGTCACTCTGTGTATGATGCCACATATCACATTAATTAGCTTCCATGTCATCCAATCTTGGGCTACCACTTGTCATTATATGAGTCAATGTTGGATCTTCCATGTGGCATCCTTTCATAAGTTAATTACATTCTCTACGACCCAACAAATATGCTACATATCACATTAATTAGCTTCCATGTCATCCAATCTTGGGCTACCACTTGTCATTATATGAGTGGATGTTGGGTCTTTCATGTGGCATACTTTCATAAGCTAATTACATTCTCTATGACCCAACAAATATGCTTCCACATATCACATTAATTAGCTTCCATGCCATCCAATCTTGGGCTACCACTTTGTTGGACAATCAAGAGGGGAGGGGGGGTGAATCAATTGTTACTGTGCTTAAACAATTATAACCATTTTAATCTCATTACAAAACACTCAATGATGATCACAATAATTCAATGAAGTAAGCAATAGAGTATTCACCATCAATCACACACATGAAACACACAGAGATAGATATTCTCGAGGAAACTCATAAAGGGAGAAATCCTCTTCTTCTTGATATGATAAGTAATCTTTATTTCTTGTACATTATCATTCTTATGAGCACCAACTCCTTTTGAGGCTACCACCTCTGTTTTACAAGCAACAACTTGTTGAGAGCACCAAATCTCTGGTTTCTCTAGCACCCACTAGAAGGAAGCATCAACTCCCTTTGTGTTCCAGCACCAAGTGGATGGAAGCACCAACTTCCAGTCACACAGACACCGACCTATACAAGCTGCAACTTGCTGAGAGCACCAACTCTCTTGATTCTCTAGCACCCACTAGAAGGAAGCACCAAATCCCTAAGTGTTCCAGCACCAACTGGATGGAAGCACCAACTTCCAGTCACACAGGAACCAACCTATATAACATAGAACAATGGTTCTCCCTTTCACCACCCTACCTCCCTGGTTTTTCTGGCTGCAACCAGATGGAAGCTACAAGTCCCTGTGTTCAAGCACCCACTTGAAACTCTGAGGACAACATTCCTCCCTAGCAACACTCTACCACCTTGAGATATAAATATTTGCTTGTTGAAAGTTATTACAGTGATAAAATATTTATCAATGGCTTACCAGTCACATCACTGTTTTGCTACACTGCTTTGCTATGCCTGCATCAATGTCTTCCTACTTGCATCCCCTTGCACTTTCTGTTCTTCTGTGTTTTATCCTCTGTAGAATTTCTATGCTCTGCTCTTTTTCCTCCTACGCAACATCAAATTTTGTTCAACTTCTCTTTTGTTTTTATGCTCTATGCTACCTTTGCATGCCGTTTGCTGCGCCTCTTAACTCAACTTCAGATTGAGCTCACAATCTCCTTCTACCCACATGCCTAGATATCGGAGAAGCTCACTCTCTTCTATATTCTGCATGTCTTTCTCATGCCAAGTCCTCTGCCAGATCATCCTGACAACTCTTCGTATTCTCTATGGTTATACCCAGTCTGTTCATCATGAATGGTCGTTATGCTGGGATTCTTTGGCTTCTCTGGCAGTTACAATCTTTGATACTTTTCCATCTGTCAATTGTCTCTATGATTAATCTTCATACCACTGGAAGTTACCTCGAGACTCTTCAGCTCCTCTGGCGATCACCCTAAATCCTCTTCGAATTCTTTGGCAGAAACAATCAGTCATTTCTGGCAGTTATAGAGAAAACTTTCGCGCGCTCATTCCGTTGGTGCCTTTTCCCTTCCTGAGAAAACTACACTGTGGGCGCTAGATTTTCTGGCTAAGCCCTTTCCTTCCACATGACCACGAACTGTGATCAGACGCCTATCAATAAGGCGTTTCACAACTCGACTTTCTCTGATGTGGAGCCTAGCGACATGCTAGCTCCTCCCTTAATCCTCCGACGATGTGACCTTTAGCTCTGACTTGGGGCTTAATCTTCTGGGTGCTTCGTAACTTCGCATATCAGGTAATCTGCCATGAGTCACCCCAACTCTCTTCTTGCCAGATCAACGATCCACGCTCTCCCTTTGATCGACGGCTGTGATCAAATCGTGACCTCACATGTCGGGTGTTTGAACGTGAGCCAACCCTGACTCTTCCAACTCCCGATTCCTGATTCAACACTCTGTGTCAGATCGACGGTCTACAACCCTCTGTGATCCAATGATCCAGATCTTATCAAGACTTCACGTTTTGCGAAGTTGGAGGACTACTCACATCCATTCTCCTGACTTTTGATTTTTCGATACCTGCTCCAAATCAACGACCCACGATCCTCGGTGATCCGAGGGCCCATATCATATTGGGACTTTGCATTTCGTGAAGTTGGAGGACTACTCACCTCCCTTCTTCCGACTTCCAATTTTCCGAAACCCACTCCAAATCAACGACCCACGACATTCCTCGATCCAATGGCTGTGATTAATATCGCGAACTCAGACTTCATGATGTCTGAGGACTGCTCAATGTAGTTCTTCCAATTCACGATTCTATGAATTTTCTTTATTGGCTACCATGTGTCCTTCCCAGATGAACAACTAGGATTGTTGCGGCTCCCAACTCCTCGGGTATTTTCCTCTTGCCTTCCAAATATTTGCGAGCATTAGATTAACGACTCACAACTCCCCATGATCTAACGGTCTAGATCAACTCGCGAACTCGGACATCGCGAGTTCCTACAAGTCTCACTTTTGAATTTTCCAGTTCTCGAGTCAGCAAAATGCTGATCTCTCACCATGTGTCTTGCCTTAATGAACGACCAGGATTCTTTTGCAACTTTGGAGTGTTGAATGACTTCTGGGCTTATCCTCCTTGCAACTCCACTAGATCTAACAGTTGCTGGTCCTTCACGCTAAGATCCAACAGATGGGATCTGTTACTCTCTTGCTCACTCATTCCTCCTGTCTGGACTCTAATCCAATGGTCTATATTATTCACAGTGCTCGATCCGATGGCCACTGTCGCTCCTCCTCCTGAGCTTATGCTTCCTCTCGACTTGGAAGAATTTCTAAGTGTCAAAGGCCTCAACCTTTGATCCTTTTGCAAGTCCTGATGACTTTGGGATTCGTCTGCATTTCTGAAAACACTATCTCTCCTGAGATTTTGCAATGAAGTTAACCTCGATCCTGGCGCACACTTGCGCTCTACATGCAACTCTGCGCTATTCCTCCTGATATTTGATTCCTTCTGCAAACTCATGGATTATAAGGAATCTTGCGCAAGCTCCTTGTGACCTTCATGATAACCTCTGGCTATCTGGAAACTCCAACTCTGTGCCCTGTGCTCATCCTCCTGAGCTTGTAGACAACAATTTCTCATGGTCTCATCATTCTCCATGCTATCATTGCTACTTTCATGTTTGCCGTCATTGCACACTCTGCCTGTAATCATGCCATCGTTGCTACTATTCTTGCCTGTAAGCGTGCCATCGTCACTGCTATTCTTGCCATCAATGACAAGCACACTCTGCCTATAAACATGCCAATAATCTCCCCCTTTGGAATTGATGGCAACCCTGAAAGACTGCAGTATTCTTCAGATCTCCAACTGTAGGAGACATACCACACCTTTTCTCCCCATTTGACATCAATGTCAAAGAAAAACATGCCCCTCCTGAGCTGTTGCAGTACTTTTCGGAGGTATCAGATATTCAACCGACACATACTCCCCCTGACAGGATGGACTCTCTTAGGTGAGAGAAGGGATGACACCCAACTTCTGACAGTTAGTAAAGATGTTTGCAATTTATTTTGTGGTTGGAATGTAATGAACCTAAACAATCTTATTGATGACCTGCTCTCTCAGAAAATGGTATTTTATGGGGATGTGCTTGGTCTTGGAATGAAATACTGGATTCTGGGACCTGTTCATCTTCAGCTTCAGCTGTGTCCTCTGTAGTATACTCAACATTGCTCACCTCTCTTACTGGGATTCCTTCATCAACCTTTTCTTGTCATAACTGAATGACCCCCCCTGTCACTTTTCTCTCGCTGCTTCTGACTATTCTCCCCCTTTGTTTCTAAAAGGTTAGCTTTCCTTGACAATGTCTCTCCTTTTGTTATCTCTATAGGATGTCATGTATATCATTTTGTACATTAGAATGATGCTGCTGCGGATGTTGCTGTCCTACTGGAACACTGAACAATTGTAGCTTGTAGTTTTCAAACAACCCTTGGATCTGCCCATTGATTCTCATCGATCTCCAACTTTATCCAAGATGCTTCTTTACTGTACATTCATTTTTCTTCCATAATGCCTACAATCCAAGGCTTTTATGACCATATTCACCACAAGAAAAAACAATAACCGTTATGAACACTCTCATACCTCCTTTGATTCATGCATGAATGTTTCTCTTTTCTAAACTTACTTTGAGGTGTATGCGTAGCTTCTGGATGTCTTCCTTAATCTGATCTTCTAAATATTGTAGTATTGCTTTCATTCTTTGAACATGAAGAACCTGAGTCATACCTACTTTCCCTTTTTACAAATGAAGGACATGTGTCAGACTTGTCTTCACCCTTTACAAATGAAGGACTTGCATCATGTTTCTTAGGAGTACTGATTTCTTCCTTGTTGTATCCAAGACTAGATTTGTCATTTGGTGATCTCTGACTACACAAGATCTCATCCAGGGTCATGGAGCTGTTCAAGAGCTTGATTTGGGTGTTTGACTTCTCAACCTTCTTTCTAAGATTCACAATTTCTTCTTCCAACTTATGACACGATTCTTCTTCTACTTCTTCAATGGGATAAATGCTAACAAAACATTCTTTTGTTGTATCTGAGTCTTCTTCTTTACTTGCATGGGAGGATTCAATATCAACATTATTATGTGTCCTTATGCCTTTAGCCACCACTTGTCCCGAGTTTACATACTTTATCTTACAATATTTAGAAGTGACCAACACTTTACATCCTTTGTCACACATTTGACTTACACCGAGAAAATTATGTTTCAGCCCATCTACAAGCAGGACATCCTGGGCATCTCCTTTGCCATTACTCAAACTCTCCATCCCTTTACCCTTGATTTTACTTGGTTCATCATTTCCAAAGGTCATATTTCCTATTTAGCTTTTACTTATAGACATAAACTTATCCTTATCTCCAGTCATGTGCTTGGAGCATCCACTATCTATATACCGGGGGTCTTTTTGTTTTTGAGCTGAAGGTACTAGACCACATTTTTCACTTTCTTTTTCCATGTGCCGACATTTCTAGCTAAGGGTTTTATCCTTGGATCTGCTTTGTAGTTCTTCAGATGGCAGTTTGCAGCTTTGTGGCCGAAGTTATGAAAATTATAACATTCGAGATCATCGTTCAATAGGTCAAAGCGATTGGTGCAATGTTGTCGAATCATTGTCTTTTTAGTTCTATGTTGCAAGGATTGTTTATTTCTTGACTTCCTCAGTTGCATGTCTCTAAACTTAATTTGATAGTTTGCAATCTTATGACCAAAATTAGAGCAGTAAAAAAAGTAACCATGGAAGAAATTTTAGTACCTAAAGGATGGCCTTCTTATTGGCATTTGTTGCTCCATCTTATGATATCTTTGTTTTTCATCAGGGATCATCTTGTCTTTATTAGCTTCTGGTGGCAGAGTACTCACATGGTTTGATTGTCTGCTGACTTGGAACTTGATCATCTTTACTGGCTCTTTGCTTTATGGTTGTTTGCTGCTTGAACCACTTACATAGCCTAAACTAGTCTTCAACAAAGGAGATCTTTGTTTGATCAGAATGTTGTTTAGTTCTGCTGAGGCTTTAATGCTTGGAAGATTTTGGAGATACAATGGTTTAAACTTCTCCATATCTTTTCTGGGTTTTACAACCTTTTCTTCCAAGGCTTCACATCTTGCCTTCTTCTCTGATAACTGTTGTTTCAGAATGTCCTCTATTTTCTTTGCCTCTTCTAATTCCACTTTTAGCAGAGCAAAGTCTTCATCAAGTTTTTTACTGTCTTTCTCGAACTGCATCAACATTTTTTTTGCTTTTTCTTCTTAAATCTGAGTCTATCAATTTCTTCTAGGGCACTAATTAGTTCTCCTTCCAAGTCAACCATAACTTATTCATCATTGAAATCACTTCTTGTGCTTTTATTATCATAATCCTCTTTGGCCATAAGCATAAAGTCATTAACCTTATAATCACAAGTAGAGTCACTATCTGTGTCTCCTGAAGAGTCATCATTGTTTACACATAAAATTTTCTTTTTACCAAATCTCTTGGATTTGTATTCCTCTTCACCTTCAGAGTTCCAGTCCTTTCTCTTGTGTGGACACTTAGATGAAAAGTGACCTATCTTTCCATAGTTAAAACATTTGAAGGGAAACTTGCCTTGGTACTTGCCTGATCCTTTCTTTAGTCTTCTCACAAATTTTGCTTCAATTTCATTAGGCTCAGAATCCTCATTCTTATCTGCTCTAAATGATGCTTCTCTAGAGGTGGGTGTGTCTTTACCAATCCTCATTTTATATGCAGTCAACATTCCTAGAAGTTGATCAAAAGGCAAAGCTTTTAGATCATTAAGTTCTCCTATAGCAGAGACCTTTGGGTTGAACCTATCTGGCAGAGGTCTCAAAATTTTCTAAACTAACGAGGCTTCCTCAATTTTTTCACCAAGTCCTTTCATTGCATTTACTAGTTCTTGAACTCTCAGAAAGTACTTCCCAACAGTTTCATCCTCTTTCATCTTTATCTTTTCAAATTGTAACATGTAGGTTTGAAGCTTGGCATCCTTTAACTTCTCATTACCTTCATAATTGCTAATGAGTTTGTCCCACATTGCTTTGGCAGATTCTAAGTGCATAAATTTTACAAATTCTGCTTCTGCAAGCCCACTCATAATATCATTCATAGCCTTAGCATTGAAGCTAAATTCTAGCTTATCATCCTTAGAATCTAGTACCACTAGCTTTACATAACCAGTCTCTACCACATCCCATACATCTGCACCTAAAGACATTATGTAGGTTCTCATCCTAACTTTCCAGAAGACAAAGTTTGTTCCATTGAATAGGGGGGCCTTATTGGTTGAATTTCCTTCATGTCTAGTCATGTTTAAGCTCTAGGGTCTACCCTTAAATAAAGGCAACTCACTCTGATACCAATTGTTGGACAACTGAGAGGCGGGGGGGGGTGAATCAATTGTTATTGTGCTTAAACAATTATAACCATTTTAATCTCATTACAAAACACTTAATGATGATCACAATAATTCAGTGAAGTAAGCAATAGAGTATTCACCATCAATCACACACATGAAACACACAGAGAAAGATATTCCCGAGGAAACCCATAAAGGGAGAAAACCTCTTCTTCTTGATATGATAAGTAATCTTTATTTTTTGTACATTATCATTATTATGAGCACCAATTCCTTTTGAGGATACCACCTCTATTTTACAAGCAACAACTTGCTGAGAGAACCAACTCTCTAGTTTCTCTAGCACCCACTAGAAGGAAGCATCAAATCCCTTTGTGTCCCAACACCAATTGGATGGAAGCACCGATTTCTAGTCACACAGGCACCAACCTGTACAAGTTGCAACTTGCTGAGAGCACCAACTCTCTTGATTCTCTAGCACCCACTAGAAGGAAGCACCAACTCCCTGAGTGTTCTAACACCAACTGGATGGAAGCACCAACTTTCAGTCACACATGCACCAACCTATATAACATAGAACATTGGTTCTCCCTTTCACCACTCTACCTCCCTGGTTTTTCTGGCTGTAACCAGATGGAAGCTACAACTCCCTGTGTTCAAGCACCCAATTGAAACTATGAGGACAACAGTCCTCCCTAGCACCACCCTGAGATATAAATCTTTGCTTGATGAGAGTTATTATAGTGATACAAGATTTATCAATGGCTTACCAGTCACATCACTGTTTTTCTAGATTACTTTGCTCTGCCTGCATCAGTGTCTTCCTGATTGCATCCCCTTGCACTTTTTGTTTTTCTGTGTTTTATCCTCTGTAGCATTTCTATGCTCTGCTCTTTTTCCTCCTGTGCAACATCACATTTTTTTCAGCTTCTCTTCTGTTTTTAGGCTCTCTTCTACCTCTGCGTGCCGTTTGCTGCGCCTCTCAACTCAACTTCAGATTGAGTTCACAGTCTCCTTCTACCCACATGCCTAGCTATCAGAGAAGCTCACACTCTTCTCTGTTCTGCATGTATTTATCATGCGAAGTCCTCTACCAGATCATCCTGGCAACTCTTCATATTCTCTGCAGTTATACCCAGTCTGTTCATCATGAATGGTTGTTATGCTGGGATTCTTTTGCTTCTTTGGCACTTACAGTCTTCTATAATTTTCCATCTGTCAATTGTCTCTATGATTAATATTCATACCACTGGCAGTTACCTCAAGACTCTTCAGCTCCTTTGGCGATCACCCTGAAGCCTCTTTGAATTATCTGGCAGAAACAATCAGTCATTTCTGACATTTACGGAGAAAACCTCTACACGCTCATCCCTTTGGCGCCTTTTCCCTTCCTGAGAAAACTACACAACGGGTGCTAGCTTTTCTAGCTAAGCCCCTTCCTTCCACATGACCACGAACTATGATCAAACGCCTATCAAAAAGGAATTTCGCAAATCGGCTATCTCTGACGTGGAGCCTAGCCACATGCTAGCTCCTCCCTTAATCCTTTGACGATGTGACCTCCAGATCTGACCCAAGGATTAATCTCCTGGATGCTTCGTAACTTCTCGTATCGGGTAATTTGCCACGAGTCATCCCGACTCTCTGCTTGCCAGATCAATGGTCCACGCTCTCCCTTTGATCGATGACTGTGATCAAATCGCAACCTCGTGTGTCGGGTGTTTGAACGTGAGCCAACCCTGACTCTTCCAACTCTTGGTTCCCGATTCAACGCTCTGTGTCAGATCGATGACCCACAACCCTCTATGATCCAATGATATAGATCTTATTAGGACTTTGCGTTTAACGAAGTTGGAGGAATACTCACCTCCCTTCTCCAGACTTCCAATTTTCCAAAACCTGCTCCAGATCAATGACCCACGATCCTCGATGATCCGACGACCCATATCATATCGGTACTTCACATTTCACGAAGTTGGAGGACTACTCACCTCCCTTCTTTTGACTTCCGATTTTCTGAAACCCACTCCAAATCAATGACCCACAACATTCCTCGATCCAACAATTGTGATCAATATCGTGAACTCGGACTTCGCGATGTCTGAGGACTGCTCGACGCAGTTCTTTCGATTCACGATTATGCGAATTTGCTTTATCGTCTGCCACGTGTCCTTCCCAGATGAACGACTAGGATTGCTATGGCTCCCATCTCCTCAGGTATTTTCCTCCTACCTTCCCAATATTTGCGAGCGTCAGATCAACGACTCAAAACTCCCCATGATCTAACGGTCTAGATCAACTCATGAAATCAGACATCGCGAGTTCCTATAACTCTCACCTTTGAATTTTTCAGTTTGCGACTCAGTGAAATGCTGATTTCTTGCCACATGTGCTACCTTAATGGACGACTAGGATTCCTTCGCAGCTTTGGAGTGTTAAATGACTTTTGGGCTTATCCTCCTTGTAACTCCACTGGATCTAACGGTTGTGGGTCCTTTTCACTAAGATCCAACAGATGGGATCTGTTACTCTCTTGCGCACTCGTTCCTCCTGTCTGGACTCTGATCCAATGATCCAGATTCTTCACAGTGCTCAATCCGATGGCCACTATCGCTCCTCCTCGTGAGATTACGCTTCCTCCTGACTTGGAAGAATTTCTAAGTGTCAAAGGCGTAGACCTTTGATCCTTCTGCGAGTCCTAATGACTTTGGGACTCGTCTGCATTTCTGAAAATGCTATCTCTCCTAAGCTTTGGCAATGAATTTAACCTTGGTCCTGGCACACACTTGCGCTCTGTGTGCTATTCCTCTAGAGCTTTGATTCCTTATGCAAACTCACATATTCTAAGGAATCCTGCGGATGCTCCTTGCGGCCTTCATGATAACCTATGGCTATCTGGAAACTTCAACTTTGTGCCTTATGCTCGTCCTCTTGATCTTGTAGACAACAATTTCTCATGGTCTTGTCATTTCCGATGCTATCATTGCTACTTTCCTGTTTGCTGTCATTGCACACTCTACATGTAATCATGCCATCCTTGCTGCTGTTCTTACATGTAAGAATTCCATCGTCATTGCTGTTCTTGCCATCAATGACAAACACACTCTGCCTATAAACATGCCAACACACTTGTCATTATATGAGTGGATGTTGGATCTGCCATGTGGCATCCTTTCATAAGTTAATTACATTCTCTATGACCCAACAAATGCTTCATTATATGAGCAGATGTTGGATCTTCCATGTGGCATCCTTTCATAAGTTAATTACATTCTCTATGACCCAACAAATGCTTCAAGATACCAGATATATAAAATATGCAGAACAAAAATGAAATGCTAGAAATGACAGAATGACAGTAAAATATCCAGCATAATCTTCACAATACACAGAAATGATATACGAAATAGCAACAGAAATAGCACTTTGATTCAGATAGCAATGTTCACAGGCCT
>ML808963.1:98237-112037 GCA_009831015.1 Picea engelmannii | reverse complement strand
GGTGAGGTGGAGTATAAAGAGAGATATTGAGAAAATTCTAAGTGTAGAGTATGAAAGAAGAGTTGTAATATACGATCGAAAAAATAAAAATAAATTGAAGTATGAAATAAGAGGGGGGAATAAGGGGCAAGGGAATGGAGAGGGTGAGGGGGTAATTTGAGGGGAGCGGAAGTGAGGGGGGTGAGAAATGTAAGGATTGGGGAAGGATTAGGGAGTGAGGTGAGGTGAGGTGAAGTGAAGTATAGAGAGAGAGATATTGAGAAAATTCTAAGTGTAGAGTATGAAAGAAGAGTTGTAATATAGGAGAGGAGAGGAGAAGAGTTTGAAAATGAGACTAAGTATGGAAGAGGTAGTATTGTAAAAGAGATGAGAGAAGAGTAGAGAATTACAACAAGTGCTCGTGAGAGATATAATAGAAGATTTTTATGGTTTTTGAAACAGAGAAATTGAAGAAACCAAGGGTCTTGGGCCCGAGAAAATTTGGATATGTGTCCGAGAAATTAGATTTATTCCACATGGAAGAGGCACCATTTTCCGCTTAAACTTTAAACCTGGATATCTTGAGCATACAAACTTGGATTTCCGATCCGAAAAATGTGTGGGGAAGCTGAGAGTGAGAGCTACACAATTAACTTATAATAGTTCAAAATTTTTCATCTTCCGATATCATTTTTTTTTATTAATCCAAGAGCAAGAAAATATAAGTGACCAATTTTGGTCAACCAGGCTAAAGAATATCCGCATGTTTAGATTATCTCTAGTAGCCAAAATCATGTGGAGATTGATGCACAATGAAGGCCTCAAGGGAAAAATAATGTTGGCAAAATACATTATACCAATCTTAGTAGAGGAGTAGATAAGAAAGGAGGTTAAAGGATATGGAGGGGATTCAATAATCTAGAAAATAATGGTAACAACATTTTCTCTATAGGAAAATAGTTAGTTTAGAAAATATGGAAAGACATCAAAGTAAAGATAGGAAATGATCCTTGGCTAGGATGTTTATAATCTTACATGCTATTAGAACCCCTTATTAACCTTCTCCATAGAAAGGAGAACAACAACTTGGCTATTGCAGTGGACCCAAAAATGAGAATAGTGTGGAGTTATGGTTGGAAATCATATGTTTAGATTGGTATTCAAGGAGAGATAGTTGTAGAATGGAATGATTACATTCACAAACTCAAATTAAGTGGAATACATTTAAAAGCAGAAGAAGATGATATTCTCTAGTCCAAGAATAAATCCATAAGCAACTTCACTACTAAATTAGGATATGAGGCCAGTATTAAAGATGAAGCTATAGGTGAAAATGCATGGTGGTGCAAAACTATCTAGAAGTCAGGATGCCCTCTAAAAACTAGAATGTTCTTTTGACTAGCCATCTCCAATAAAATAGTCACATGGACAATAGTAAAAATAACCTGGGAGGGTCCTAGCAAATGCATTTTTGGAAAATAAATGAATAATTTGTTGACCACTTGTTAGTTGATTTTCACTTTTCAAGAGAAGTATAGAGTGAAGCATTGAATTTATCAAGTGAAGACGGGAAATGAGATTACAATAGAATGGTTTTAGAATTGGTGCAAGAAAAAAAGAAGTTATAGAACATATAGCATTACCCTGCATAGTGGCTTGGGAATTATGGTTGGCTAGAAATAACACGACCTTTGGAGTCAAAGACATCATCCCAATACATGTATGTTTCCAAATAAAGTATTCTTATGTCGGTACTTGGGCACCTATGAAAAAAAAGAACTCTAGAGTAATTAAATAACCTAATATTGAATTGTCCAAGCCTTGGAGATTCTTTCATGGAGCTTGCCAAGGTTCTTCGAGCAATTGTGGCTCAAGTGGTATCTTATTCCTATCCAAAAATCAATCAATTTACTTTAAAGAAACATTTGGTGAAGGAACATATAACAAATCAGAACTATGTGCCTTATGGATCTTGTTAAAGTTGGTAGCTGGAAAATGAGTTAGAAATCTACAGGTCTATGGGGATAGAAAATTGGCCATTGATTGGGCAAATGGGAAGTCAAATATGCAAAATATTTTCCTCCTCTTAGTTATAGAAAATATCACATAATCAAAAAATTCCTTTGGCAATCTATTTTTTAGTCATGTTTACAAGGAATTAAATGAATACATGGATAGATTCTAAAGAGAAGCATTTCTTCTTCATGAAGGCTCTCTTGTCACAAATACAACTAATGAAAATGGATCCATAGCTGGAGAGATCACATACAATTTTTGAAAGTTGCGCAACTTCTAGGAGCGTTCCAACTAGTAAAATGAATTTCTTGGAGTTGTTCTTAAACAATCTATTTAGTTTCCTTTATTGATTGTAAATATCGTTACTAATATACTCTTTGAATGACAAATAATGTTAGTTTTTTCACGATCACTATAATGAATATTAGTAAGTACACCGAAGAAGTATTTATTAACTCTTCTTTTTTCAACCAATGAAATGAGTTGATCCTTTGGAGTGTCAATTCAACACCATGCTAGGATATTTTTATTTCATCTTAAAATATCTAATATATTATTTTTTTTCATTGAATTTTTTTTTTAATAAAAAAAAATTACATAATTAATGACCTGAGCTATTTATAAAAAAGGTAAGGTTCTCTCTATTTCTTCCCCTATCTATAAGGAAGCTACAAGGAAGGTAAGGTTATTCCCCTATCTATAAGGAAGGTAAGGTTCTCTATTTCTTTCCCTATTTATAAAGAAGGTAAGGTTCTCTATTTCTTCCCCTAAAAGAACTAAAACAAGTTGATTTAGACAAAATTTCACTTTTAAGATCTTGATTACCCAAACCAAATTGATAAGAAAGGTAAGTTCCGTTCCATTCTTACAGGCTCACACTTTCTTACCTTCCTCCCCTGGGAAAAGGGGGCAAGATACATAATTAATACCAACATTTTTAGAATTCAATTTAATTATGTACGAACAAATTACAGGCACCTACCATGTTGTCTGACATGGATGGTGCATGCAGGTGGCCAAAGTCTAGTGCCACTAGATCCATCCCTCAATTGTTGCACCCAATGCCCCTTTAAAGTCTTTTTCATATAAAGTGCGATGACTCTGCTAGGTAATGCTCGAGGATGTTTGCACAACACTTTAGATAATGTTTGATTGAAGAAATCATGTACACTTTAGAGATGTGGAGCTTACTTAGGAATCTATTAAGGAGCATATTATTATATTGTATTATATACAAAATTAAAAGGGTGGTTACTTCGTCTTTTGAGCTTTAGACTATTATATTGTATCATTTAATTAAATAGATATTAAATAAAAAATATCTAAGTAAAAAAAATCATTTAATTAAATAATATGTCAAGAAAAAAAATACATTATAGTTTGGAATGATGTGATGTGATTATTTTTTTTTTATTTTGGGTTGGGTTTTCAATAAGGGTGGTAATTTTTGTAGGTTAATTTTAAGAATATTATCAAAATTAGGCAAAAGTTTTTAGGTAAGTTTGAAAGTATGATGTCAAGTTCTATTAACTATATTTTTGTAGGTAAAGTTGTAAGATATCTTTTGAACTTTTCAGGTGAAAAAATAAATTTCAATTTCATTATTTATTGTGAATAGTAATAATATATTTTAAAAGAAAGAAATATTTTTTCATTAAAAAAATCATAATTTTATGAAATAGTAAATGTTCTTTACTATGAATAGTAATAATATTAAAAAAAAATCATAATTTCATGAATGCAAATAAATTATAATCAATCAGTTAATGTTAAAGAGCATTGCATTATCAATGTTGAAAGATGATTGTTCTCTCAAAAAAAACCTTCATATACAGTGTGCCCAAACCATCCTTAATATACTCTAAAAAGATCCCTATTACATTCCTAATATCTTAAAAAAATAAAAAATTAAAGCCTTTTTAAGGAAATATAATATAAATAAATATAATTTATCTTGAATTTAAATTTATTCAAGTTCATGTTTTTTGGTTAATAAATTTCCTTTAAACTCTATTACTATGCAATATGTACAAACTTTAATAAAAAAGGTGGTTTATCATAACAATGTTCATAGTTAGTACTACAAAACTAAAAAATGGGGTTAGTTGAGGTCAAAATAGCTTGACATGAAGTTAAGGTCACAAGTTAGATACAAAATAACATGTGGATTAGGCAAATATAGTCTAAAGAGTCATGGTTTAGAGCATAAAACACAAAGGGCACATGCATGAATAAGAGAACACTAAGAAATAATTATGTTGGACACTGGAGGAGGCCGATCATGATCATCAAGGACATTGACCTGCATTATGATTGAAGGATTAGTATCTAAGGGTACATTAGGGACTTTCTTGTAAGTAGAGGGACCCATAGGCATATGATCCTTTGATATATTTAGAGCCAATGCAAGAAACTATTTCTTTTCCTATGAGGTTCTAGGTGTTTGATTGCATACTCTCTCACACCTTTCCCAAACCCGTCAACTTAGACGATGGTAGGGCCCACTGTAGACCAAACCAACCAAGCTAACATACATGTAGGTAGTTGAACCATGCCAAGAGGGAGGCCTAAGTGGGCCCAACTGATCAAACACTCCTAGGGGGTACACACAAAAGGTGTCTAAGGTACTTTCTCATGGTACAATAGGTCCCATGCTAGTAATCTAGAAGTTGCCGGAGGTATTTCATCTATAAGAATACCTTTTGAGACTACAATTCAATCTTCATAATCAAATTGACATGTATAAGTGTTGCATTGTACCACCAAAACTGGTGAGACAACACATCAATTTTAAACAAAGTATTATTATGTTGCTTTGAAATCCAAAAGAGTATGACAACTTTGAAAAGCATCTAAGTTCCCTAGAATTATCTAGCCCAAGGTAGCTAGTTGCCTAATAAAGCAACTCGTTAAGAGAGGGAGGGACGTAATAATTCTTGACACACAAACTCAACCCATGCCCAAACCTTAAGCAAAAAAAATGAAAAGATGTGTTTTAGGGTTTTGGCTTGCCCACATTATCAACAATGTGGGTTAAGAATCACTAGGTAAGTTAATATTTTATCAATAGGGATATCACCCACCACCAAGCTTAAGGCATAAAAATATTTTTTAGGTTAAATAACAAGTTTCCATATATTGTTGAAGTGAAATAACGACTCCTTTGGTTTTGACCATAGATTCCAAACCTTATTGAGTTGACCTTCAAGGCCTTGCTTCGAACACAACTACTTGTAGCTCATGTAGGCCAACTTGTATTAAGTGAATGTAGTGGCCTTGCCCCTTTTCTAGTCTTTCTACCAAGCATGGGGTGTTGGGAGGCCAAGTTTAAGTTGTAAGTGATTTGGGATGAGCCCCTAAATTCTATCAACAATAATCTTGTCGGAATTACCAAACATATTTTTCAGGTCAGACCATGGAATCCAAGTGTTGCTATGGATATCAAATATATCATTAAAAAAGCGAATAACTTGTTTAAATAGATTCAATGTTGAAAACCAAGAAGACTTAGCCAAATTCGGTGATGAAAGAACTCTAACAATGTTATTCTTATAATTATCAAGATTGAAGACAAAGTTGAAGAAAATAATTAAACAATTAAATAAAAAATTCACCACTATATTGAATAAGATTCCAACTGGATCAAGACTATTCGAGGACATATTGGTGGAGTTTTGTTCCACTACTATTCCTTTGTCAAATTCCATGTTCATCAAGAGATCATGTAAGGATAAGTTGGCAACTTCTTTTGAAAAAGATCACAAAGTAAAAAAGAAAATAATGAGTTTAAATGGAAACCCTATTTTGTAGGAGAAGAAGAGTCCTTTCACTACAAAGAAATCATTAACACTAACAAAGCCAAGTACTGACTTTAAGGATAAATATTCAAATACAAACATGGAAAGCTTGCAGTGAGTTTTTTAGAAATTATCAAATGACTTCATGGATTTGAAGAAGAAAAGTGAAGAAGGAAGTTTAGGAAAAATGTCTTTCAAGCCATTTTTCAAGTAAGTGAATCTAAGCCTATAGAGACATCTAGGATGAACACTCTTATGAGAATATATGGTATAGCTATGGACCACTTCCACCACATACATCAAGCCAACCACTTAAAGAAGACATGTCCACAATTTATCAATGCCATTGATCATATCTTTAATGAAGGTGTACAACAAGATGCTACAACTAAAAAATACATAAAAGAAAACATAGAAGAAGAAGAATGTGAAATGGTGCTATGAGACGTGCTTCCTAATATTGTGGATGAGTAAGAATACGAAGTTGTATAAGAAGTTCATGCAATGTAGACAACACAAATATATTTATTTATCCTTTTCAAAGGAAATCCTTGTGGAAAACCCTTCAAGTACTTCCCCATGATCCATGGATGGTAACCGAGGTAAATTCTTAGCCCTGTTAATGGAGGCTAACCCCAAGGGAGTTTAGAGAGTCGAACCCATGACCTCCCCAATTCACTAGGGGAGAGTTCTCATGTTTGTCTCTTGACCAACTGAGCTAACCCTCAAGGATCGATAACAAAAAGAGATTATCCACTTAGAAGCAATCAAAATTCCACATAAACTAATCCTTCTTCTTCTCCCATAGTGACGAAGACAAAAGCCAATGCTAAACCTTCAATACCTTCAATTTTGGAGATGGAATACAATATTGTTGATGAAATGAAGAAAATAAAAGTAAACATTTCCTTGCACGACTTATTGAGAATTGACCAACAACATAAATTGTTGATTAATACATTGAATGATCTAGCTACCATGAAGAAGAAGGCAGTAGTGAATGATGTCACCGAGAGAAGTCAAAATCTCAAAACCCTTATTTTATTTTAACTTTTGAGATTTTTAAACATACTGTTCATTATTTTTTGGTTGATTTAGGGTCTTCATCTAATGTCGTTCCATACTTGGTGTGTAAAAGATTGAATGTGAATCCTATAAAGTCTTTCATGCATATCATCCAACTTGACATATTGGAGGTACAGTGTTAGGGACCTAACCTCCCTAACCCCTCACGTGGATAGAATAATATAATTCCATGAAATAAAGGACAATATTAATAAGGCCTAGCAATAAGGAAGAGTAAGTCAAATGTAAGAAGACCTAATAGAAGCTTCTGCTTCTAGAAGGATCTTCCTCTAGATTGTTCTTTTGGATAGATAGATTTAGTATAAATAGAAGCAGAGGGTATGGGAAATATTGTCTTGGATATTATTGTAATAGAGATATTCTTTGCTGGAGGTTGCCCCCTCGAAGAGGCAAGTGAACATTGCTATCAGTAATCAAAGTGCTCTTTTTGGTGTTATTCTGGTATTTTTATGGCTATATCATTGTTTCTTTTCCATTTCTAGCTAAATATTTATGTTCTACATACTATTTTATAATTGGAATATTAGAAGTGGTATGAGTGCACCTTCCTCGACAAAAAATTGTGGGTTAAATTTTTCTAGGGTAGAGACGTATTCCGACGTCTTAAAGCTACAAAGATATGTCTTTACACGCATAAATCCGCAGTCAGGGAGTCATACACGCAGGACATACAAGTGGTACTCAAGTGCACATTTTTTGGCTACCCTTGTAACCCCTGTTGGTATCCCTTCGAGTGGTAGCGCATCTGAAAACACCTATATACAGATCGGCCTAGATTTCCTGAAGCCCTTCATAGATAAACCGATCGACTGCCTAGAGTTCTATAGTGACACCGAGAAAAACACTCGGGAAGATACTCTCTAGTACCTGGGTAGTCAAGTAGTACGACTAAGGGCATGGTCTAGCCTCCTTCGTTGGTGCCCTGAGATATTGGGCCAAGTAATACTGTTGGACCCTGCACATATATCAGAGATATATAGCACATGGTAAACCCTTGTCTGTAGAACCCTTGAATACCCTAACCCTTGGGACGGAAACACAAAACAAAAAGATCTATTTCCGCGCAACTGTGCCTCCTGCATTCTTATTGCAAAGTTACTACACATTTCTTCATGTTAAGCATTTGGGCATTTCGTCACTGCAATATTATTCAGGCCAGAGTATAACTCTGTAGGAGTAAAAGTATAGCGGTCTCGCTGACACACTTATTTGGGACTTATCCCACTGGGTTCCTCTCTTCGCCCTGATTTCAGTGATACCTCTCATTTTTAACACAATTTTATTTTGTGGACTCGACCCGTCTCTGACACCCTTATTTGGCTCCTATCCCTTTGGATCCCCCTTTTCACCCTGATCGCAGTGGTACCTATAATTTGACACCCTTTTTGCTTCGTGGTCCCACCCACCCCTTCTGACCCCTTTTGTTTCCCCTATACCATTTTCTTGCTCCATTGTCAAAATGAATACCACATGATCCCAAGAACCCAATACCTTGATTTCTGACAACCATCAGCACAAGGACGACATCAAGCATCTCACTGCCAACATTAGCTCCACCAATTCAACTATTGAGATCCTCAAGGACCAATTTTCCCACATCAAATACCTCCAAGAACAATGTTCCTACATCAAAGACCTCAAAGAACACTTCCTGGGCCATTCCTAGAACCCTTCCTCTTCTGAACAACCATCTTATCAGGATGACCATGACTCTTCCCATTACCAAGGCCCTCATACTACCCACTTTTCTAGATACCTCCGCCCTCCTAGAATTGAGGTGAAAAAATTTGATGGCTTAGATCCTACAGGTTGGGTCACCCAAATGGAACATTGTTTCTCTTTGCATGGAATTACTGATGATTTAGCCAAGCTTCATTATGGTGTCCTACATCTGGATCTATAATGATGGGAATGGTGGCAATGGTGAAAAAAGGCACACCAAGGGTATGTTGCTTGGACACAGTTTGTGGCCGAGCTTTATGACCACTTTGAATTTGACACCCACCATTTAGGTCAATTGACCAAGTTAAAGTAGTCTGAGACGGTGGAATAATTTATTACCACATTTGAGCACTTGGATTTCAGAACGGAGGGCATGTCAGATGCTTTCTTTAGGGAATTATTTATTAGTGGCCTCAAAGATGAAATTCGTGCCCATGTTCTCATGCCATGCCCCCAAACTTGGTTGGAAGCTACTCGACGAGCCAAGGAAGCCCAACAGATTGTCTCTTCCCAGACCCACAAACCCTCCTTTCCTCCTCGCCCTAAACCCATCAATTTTTCTCCTCCTCCAACTCCCCTCAAGATCCATAAATTAACCAAGTATGAAATGGTTGAGCGTCAACTCAAGGGTCTTTGTTATAATTGTGACGACAAATATTTTCCTGAGCACAAGTGTAAGGAACAAAATATTTTTATGGCTGTGACTATGGATCTGTCTGAAAAATATGTAGTTGTTTTTCTTGTGGAGGAACTACCCCCGCCATTTGACCTCATCCCACCCTCTGACGCACCCAAAGTTGAACCAGTGATTTCACTTAATTCCCTCACTGGATTCTCTGCTCCCCAGACTTTCAAATTAATTGGTTACATAAAAAATAAGAAAGTCATCATCCTTGTGGACAGTGGTAGCACCCATAATTTAATTCATCACCACATTTCCCAAGAATTCAATTGTTACATCCATTCCATTAATAATTTTCAAATCATGATTGCCAATGGTGGTTCCACAAAATGTGGGGGACGATGTGAAAATGTGCGACTCCAAATTGGTCAGTATCACCTGAAATCCCATATGTTTGCTATAGACATGGGTGGTTGTGACATTGTTCTTGGTGCTGAATGGTTATGCACTCTAGGCCCCATTCTCATGGATTTTAAGGACTTAACCATGGAATTCCAACATGAGGGACAACGATATAAGTCCCAAGGCATCACTGCAGGCTCCCTTGAGATCATCAATTCTCATTGCATGGAAAATATCCTCAAAAGAGGTCATTCGGGAATTATATCCCAACTCCACTCCATTCATGCTATTGAGACACCTTCTGTGCATCCCGACCTCCAATCTACCCTCTCCCGCCACCAAGTTGTTTTTACAACCCCCACAAAACTTCCCCCTTCCCATGGGGTCCATGATCATTCCATCCCTATCATCTTGGGAAGTCTCCCCCCCAATGTTTGGCCTTATCATCATCCCTTTTCCCAGAAGAATGAAATTGAGAAAATTGTTCATGAATTACTAGAAGCCGATGTTATCCATCCTAGGACTAGCCCCTATTCTTCCTCTATGGTCATGGTACTCAAGAAAGAAGGTACTTGGTGCATGTGTCCTGATTTTCATGCCCTCAACAAACTCACAATCAAAGATAAATTCCCCATTCCTATCATTGATGACCTCTTGGATGAATTGAGTGGTGCTACGTACTTCAACAAATTGGATCTATGTTCTGGCTACCACCAGATCCGTATGAAAGAAGAAGACATTTCCAAGATTGCATTTCACACTCATGAGGGTCATTATGAATGCTTGGTAATTCCCTTTGGATTGTGTAATGCTCCTTCCACTTTCCAAAGTCTTATGAATCATGTCTTCCCTCCTTTTCTCCATTGTTTTGTCTTAGTTTTCTTTGATGATATTCTCATCTATAATAAAACTTGGTCATCCCATCTCTCCCATGTGAATAAAGTTCTGCATCTACTCTCTAAGCACCAAATTTTCCTCAAACAATCTAAATGTGCCTTTGGTGCCTCAAAAGTGGAATACCTGGGTCATATTGTTAACAAGGATGGTGTTCGAGTAGATCCTAAGAAAATTTAATCTATGCAATATTGGCCTCACCCTAAACTCTTAAGAGCTTGCATGGTTTTATAGGTTTAACATGCTATTATAGGAAGTTTGTTCAGAATTATGGAAAGATTGCAGCTCCTATCACTTCCCTCCTTAAAAATAATGCTTTCACTTGGACTTAAGATGCATATCATGCATTCCAAGGCTTAAAACATGCTATGTGCTCGACCCCTGTCCTAGCACTCCCATACTTCACGAAGACATTCATATTGGAATGTGATGCTTCTGGGAAAGGAATTGGAGCCATCCTCATGCAAGATGGCATGCCCTTGGTGTTGAAATTATTAATACAACTGAGAGGGGGGGTGAATCAGTTTTATGTGAGCTTAAAAAATTTTAAGTTTGTTAAAACATTATTAAAATTTCCTCATGTGGTCATCAACAATATACAGCATATGGACAGTAAAGGTAAAGAACAATAGTCACACATAAAGTATACACAGAGATAGATTCTTCATGAGGAAACCCATAAAGGGAGAAAACCTCTTCTTCTTCGAAATGATAGGCAATCTTTTAAGTTCTGTACATCATCTATAATTGAGAGCACCAACTCTCTGGTTTCTCTAGCACCCACTAGAAGGAAGCACCAACTCCCTGAATATTCCAACACCAACTGGATGGAAGCACCAACTTCCTAAATGTTCCAGCACCAACTGGATGGAAGCACCAACTTCTCGTTACACAGGCTCCAACCTGTATAATAGAGAACACTTGTTCTCCCTAGCACCACCCTACCACCTTGGTTTCTCTGGCTACAACCAGATGGAAGCTACAACTTCCTGTGTTCAAGCTCCCACTTGAACCTTTGAGGACAACAGTCCTCCCGAGCACCTCCCAACCACCCTGAAATATAAATGGCTAAATAAACATTCAACTTTACAGATAAATAAGTTCTTACCAATCTTTCTTTGTTCTGTAGATCTGGTCTTCTGCACACTGTTCTGCTGCTCTTCTCTTCCTCTGTCTATTCAGCAGGTATGCTCTGCATCAACTCATACTCTCATTCTTCTCTTCTTAAACTCGTTCTGTTATTTTGCTCTGCATTTCATCTCACACTTCACATATTCTCAATCTCCTCCTGCGCATCCTCTTCTTCTATATTATTACAGTTTCATTCTTTTTCACTTACAGAACCACCAACTAGACAAAGTCTGTTTTCATCTTCTTTTATACACATGAACATGACGGTTCAACTTCCTAACTCCTTAGGCAAAAAGACGACAACTGTCTAAGCAACTGAAACGCCAACTGAAATGCTAACTGATTTGCAATCATGAGTCCGTTTTGCTAACAGATTCCAAACTCAGGAGTTAATCTGTGAGAAAGAACAGTAACCCTCCGATCACATTCAGGTTTTATCCACACCATTGGATGAACTTTATTATTCTTATCTTTTTTTAAATCGGGTTTCGGCATTTCAGCATTCCTGAGCCCAAGTGTCTCGACACTTCATGTCGTGATCTCTGAAACTCCGAATTGGAGCTTATCTGGATTGACTCCTTCTCTTCCCGTGACCAAGGGCTGTGACCAAGGATTTATGTGAAAGGTGCTTTCGCGATTTCGCATATCGCGAATTTGTAATTCCTTATGTTCAATGTTCCTGTCACCTCCAAATCCCGATCTGTGAAATTCCATAATGAAATCAGATCAACGATCCATATTATATCTAGATCTGACGGTTCATATTAAGTCAGGATATTACTCATCGCGATTTCGACACTCTGGACGATCGGTGTTTTCTTCAACTCAAATTCCCGATTCTCGACATTCAGTAAAGAAGTTGAATCAATGGTCTAGATCACTTCTTGATCTGACAGTTGTTGTTACATCGCGATTTCGCCTATCACAATTTCGTAAATGTTGCAAAGTTTCTTCTGCCTCTCCATATCGCGATTAGCAAAACTCCGATAAGAGATTAGATCAACGGTCCAGGTACGATCTTGACTCAATGGCTACGATTGAGTCGCGATATCGCATATCGCGAAATCGAGATTCTTGTTGCATTTGTTTCTTTTCCTCTTGATATCGCGATTCGCGAAACTTCGATATGGAGTTACATCTATGGTCCAGATCCAGGCTTGATTTAACGACTATGATTGAATCGCCATATCGCATATTGCAATTTCAACATTCTTGTTGTCAAGTGTTTTTGTCACTTCAAAGTCCCAATCCCCGATACTTCATGAAGAAAATCAACGGTCCAGATCAAGCTAGATCTGACGACTCATATTTCATCGCGATTTTTCATATTGCGATTACGCCCTCTTCTCCTTGCTCTTTAAAGACCTTGCAGGTTCTCCTTGATCCAACGGTGGTCGGACCCTGCACTTGGATCTGACGACTGAGATCTGTCTCCCTCTTCAATGATCAGAGATTCTTCTTCTCAAACTTTCACTCATTCACTGCCTTCGATCATTTTCTGCCTTCGATCTTTCACAGCTTTCGATCATTCACCTCTCTGAACTTATCTTCTGTTTTCCTGTCAATTACAAACTTGTTGTTCTCATGTCATCTTCACTATTGCCATCAATGACAAGCATTCGCTGTCTGTTAACTGTCTGTTAAATATTTTCCAACAATCTCCCTCTTTGGCATTGATGGCAACACAAGCACCCACATGTATTCAGATCTTCTCTCCTTCTCTTTTCTCCCCCTTTGGCATCACTGTCAAAGAAGAAACATGCTTCCCCTGATCTGTTGCAAAAACATACTCCCCCTGTCGACTATAAGCATCTTGGGAATACACCAGATATTCAATAAGTACTCCCCCTGACCAGGTGAATAGATTAAACACCAGAGATTATAACCCCCAACTTTTGACGAAGGTATCCAAAAGGGGTCGCTGCTAATGGTTTAGTAAAGATATCAACAATCTGTTCTTTGGAAGGAATATAATTCAGCTGAACAATTCTATTTGTAACTTGTTCTCGGAGAAAATGGTACTTGATTGGAATATGCTTAGTCTTGGAATGAAGAACAAGATTCTTGGAGACACTAATGGCACTTGTGTTATCACAATGAATTGGAATAGGATCAGTGTAAGTTACCTTCAGATCTGCAAGAGTTTGTATC
>ML808963.1:28686-56744 GCA_009831015.1 Picea engelmannii | reverse complement strand
AGACGATTCCTTAGGGTACGTCTCTTAGAGCAAAGATTTGATTATATTACATATTTTCATGTTCCTAGGAGTTTAAATCAAATTATAGATACCCTAGCTAATCAAATTTTAGGTTGGCATCTTGCACACATATGAAAGGACATACACATAAGCA
Organism: Picea engelmannii; assembly: GCA_009831015.1. Classification (NCBI taxonomy): domain Eukaryota; kingdom Viridiplantae; phylum Streptophyta; class Pinopsida; order Pinales; family Pinaceae; genus Picea; species Picea engelmannii. The sequence continues at coordinate 56,590 of ML808963.1, read as the reverse complement.
TGTAAATACATTTTTTGCAAAAAAAAAAAAAACGATGATCCATAAGACACAAAAAGACATAAAAATCCATATATAACATCTTAGTCACCATAGTACATAGATGGACGCAAGCACCTCAAAAATATGGCCATTAATGAGTCACGGGGCTTATGCCCTCAAAAAATATATACAAGTAGTGCTCTCAGCACGCAAAAAGCCTGACTAAAGTCAGGGCCTGGGGGCCCTATTACAGTAATCTACAGCATTGGCTAAACGCCGAAACAATCGGACCCACATCCGTGGTGTCCCCACTACATGAGGCTGCATCGATGGTGGTAGGTCCTCAATCTATGCCATAGGGACCATGCGAGTGAGCGCAGTAAAGTTTCACTTGACTCGTCTCAACACCCTCTCAGCTTCCCTGGCTGGAAGGTCTCCTACTACTACTGGTCCCCCGACGATGGCAGGTGCGGCCCCTGGCCGGGGATGACGCCTGTTCCTGGCATAGTCCGCAGGTCACACTGGTCCCACATATGCATGCAACAAACACATATTCGTTAAATAATCTGGCACAAAAAAAATGATATATAACAAAAACAACATAAAATTTACATATATTTCAAAAAACAAAAAAAAAATGAAGTAAACTTACCCATCTCTCCTCACTCCTCACCAGGAGGTACTGGTATCTCAGGGTCTCTCAAGAAATCAATCCCAGCATAGGGGTAATCCTCTATAACCGGGATCTGTCATGACAACCACACAAAGAAGTCATCGTCGAAGTACTCATTGGTCCTTCCGCCACCCTGTTGCGACAGTAACACTGCCCATCTACACATACTAGGAAGAGAGACCTGATGTCCTCGTACCACTACTCGAGGACTAAAGCTCAGAACTCTCTCAAAGAAGACAGAGCATAGAATGGTCCTAAACCCAAAGTTCCTCTGCGTTCGCAGTCGACAATCTGTCAACTGCCTCTTCATACACTCTAACAATGTGGTGCTCCGATCAAATATTTGTGCATTTAAGCACTGGATTGCATAGTTCATCTATTCTCGGGACACCTGATGTAGAGCCGCATATCCAGTGATTCGCCCAATAAGAAATACTATTTCCTGTAGCGATAAGTCAATAATCTTTATTATGGGCACCTATGAGCTCGAGCGGTTTGTATCAACCACACAGTAAAGGCCTATCAATTCCACTATGTTATGCAGCCCCGAAGGAAAAGTCTGGAAGTTGAATGGTTCCCCTCTCTTAGAGAGGCCAATCAAAAAATATATGTCCTCGGTCGTGGGCACTAGTGACTGCCCCTCTAACATGAATGACTCTGCTTCTGGATGCTAATATTCAACCAAGGCATTCAATAACCGAGGTTGTGCCCGCATAAAAGGACATAAGAAGAACTTGAGAAACCCACATTGCATCAAGGAAACCACAACATTGGGGTCTTCCCCGACCAAGTCACTGACCTCTTCATGCTCTCTTTCTCTCCAGTGGACATACATCCTGCAAAACATCAAGGTTCAGGAGGGTTAATCCTTGTTTTTAAGATTTTTTCATTCAAAAAGGGGGGTCCATGTGGGTTGTAATGCTGAGAGTCACGTGTACACGCGTCTTGTCATCAGACAGCCTGCGTGGACCTAGGGCCAACCTTTTTAAGGTCGATGCCTCCTTAAAAAATGGAAACCAATGCAAAAGTAAAGACTTAAAATGCAAGATAAGGGAGTTTGTACTTACTTGGTCCAGACAGATGGTCGTTTCGTCCACTGTAGCTCCTGGAATCACCGCTTTTATCAAAGGGGCTTTTTTCGCTCCAAAGTCAATTTCCAAATTAGCAATGGTGATAATGAGCTGTCAACTTCTATTTATAGACCTTTTGGCCTCTTTTTGTCACTTTTTTGGCCCCCCTTATCATGTTTTTCAAGCCAAAAACTATTTAGAGTGATTCAAGAGTTGCATTGGGGGGGTATGATTGGGTATCGGGACAATTTTTTGGAGTTTTGGGTAATTTTCAACGGTCCGTGGAATTTTTTTTTGAAGAACAACTTGAGCATGTAGGTTAGATTTCTACCTTGACTTTTGTATCTCGTTGTCTTTTTTCCTTGGCCATAGGATTGATCCCATCAGGTTGCGACGTGGAACCATCATTGCTGCTTTAGAAGTGTTGCAAGTTGGTGGTAGAGCTTACCGGAACATGGATGCCCTAGGTAGATCCTGGTTGCATTATGGTGTCCATGCTGAATCTAATCACTGTAGGCTCGGGAGTCCTTGTTGTTTTTCCTGATTATGAGTTTGAGCCTCATTTTCATGATTCTTTTTCACTCTTGACCTCACCCTCAGGACTCCCAAAAGATATAACGGGTCTTATTTTAAGCCCTTTTCAGACCCTCTAAACATGAAAAGATTTCCGAGTGATCTTGTGGCCTTTCATGCTCGTTAAACTGAAATTTGAAGTCACGTCTGTCCGGCGGTAGTTTACCCCTTTTTCGGTCCAGACGATCAACTGTACGAACAAAGGTATACTCTATGGAACTTTAGTTCTCTAGAAGAGTACTCTCAGGTACCATTTTAACCCTTTTTTGGGCCCAAGGGACTAAATTTACGAAAAAGGAACCTCCATGGAGTCCATAGTTCAGCTCTTTTCAGACTCCCTAAAATTGAAAAGATCGCTGAGTGACCTTATTATATCACACTCGTTAAAATTGTCCAGAAGAACATTCCTGACGGAATCCATAGTTAATATTTTTTCAGACTCCTTAAAAATGAAAAAATGGCTTAGTGATCTTGTCTTTCTCACACTCGTTAAAATGGTTTTGAATAGACATCTTGTCGGTGCTAGTTTACCCCTTTTTCGAACCGACTAGACTATCTTCGAAAAACGTACCCCAATGGAGTCTCCTTTTACATTTTTTCAGACTCTCTAAATATGAAAAACCACCGAGCTTACCTTCTCTGGGCTCGTTAAACTTACATCGAAGGACGTTACCATTGTGTGTTTTGTTAACCGCGTTTGCATACCTACATCTTTGGTCTAAATTCCAGCTCCATGTTGCTCCCAACTGAACCATTTGAAGCATACCTTATACGCAAGCCTTGTAGCACGTTGCCTCTGCGTCTTAACACCCTTGGCCCCCGAAGGATTTTTCCCGAGTATCATTATTCTGAACATTAGTCTTGTCCTTGCACCTTGAACTTTTATGTTTGTAACACTCATTCCTCCATTGTAACGTAACATTCCTTTATTCTTTTTTCCAAAATCATTGAAAAAGACAAAAAAATCAAATATACCCCAAAAAGAGGAAGGGAAAAGTATTTTCTTTATTGGAAGCACAATAAGTCGCCCTTGGCTAAATCACATCTATCCGTTTGTTCGTCAAACTCTGGGATTTAATACGACCTTAGGAAGCTGTTCTTGCTACATAGAGCTGTTTCCTCCTCTGTTTGGTTATTCTTCCAAACATATGGAGAGTTTGCGTTGCCTCCTGCCTCCTGAACTTATGATTAATGCCATGCTGCCTGAGTCTCATTGTTTTGTCGTGCTATTGTCCAAGGGAAGTTTTTACCAAACCTGAGTCGACCCCTCTGCAGTTTGTCTCTTGCCCTCATACTCGGCCATCCTAAACGTCCAATCAAGTTTTTGTTCGAAATCAATGAAGCCTTCAGTTTGATCACCAAGATTCTATAGTCCATGACCGACGAGCCGTCGAAGACATCTGGGTAGTGAAGTCGTACACTCATATTACACTCCTACCCGAGTTTTGAAGATTTTGAAGTTGTTGCTCGAGCTCTGAATACCTCATCTCTAGTCATCAGGCCTTATCATCTTTTAAGAAGATGGATACTCTACATGTATATCTTTTTGATTTTGAGATGTATCTCCGCTGTGTATTGTTCACGGCTACACTTTATATTGTTATATGACATGAATCTATAGTGTATTTTGTTGGTAGGCATGCGTTTATTCTATCCCTAGCATGGGTATGCCCACGTCGGTGAGACAATTGTTATTTTTGCAGATGGTGCCTCCCGATTTCTGGTTCCTAGGCTCACTTGTTCGGCACATCAGTAAATATTGGTAATGTATTTCAGCCATCAAATGCTCTTCTGACCTCACACATTAGGGGGCATCTGTTATAACCCTAATTTTCACCATACAAGCTTACCTGGCAGCAGGCCATCTCAGATTCCTTCTTTGCCAAAACACTGATGAACAACTCTTCTTAAAAACACTTTTTATAAAGGCCCACGCGCCCTGCTCTATTACTGCATGCATGTACACGCTCGCTGACCCAAAACAACCCGCGTGTACCTACAAAAGCACGAAAAAAAGAAAGTTGACGATGGAACACACAGCTTTGGGTGAGTTAACTGAACCTTCTAGCCATGCATGGCCGAGGGTTCACCCAAATACCTAGCTTCTTCTAGCATATAAGAGAAGGGTTAGGGGTCCCATTTGGAAGAAGAGAATCATAGTAAAGAAACTATACCCAATTGCATATTCCCTTTGTCCCAAACCTTTAGCCATCCTTGTGCAAGAAGAGATACAGAGCAAAGAAGTTGAAGGACAGTAGAAGAGGATCCCAGGACTAGGTTCGTGGAGCAGCGACCGACTTCATCATTGTAAGTTGATTTGTTGAAGTTAATAATAAAGAGATACTTTTCCCATCCCACCATATGAGGTTTTTATGATTTATTGTATACTTGTTTATTGAAATCTCTAACCCATTAATCTATAGATCAAATGCATGCAGAGTTTGTTGTTTGTTTTATGTGAATGTAGGTCAGCCTTGGGAGGAGAGCTGCAATAAAAAACTAATCAAGTGTAAGGAGGGATCTACATCAAATGCCCGTAATAAGGTATGCTCATTTAAATATGTATTTGCTTAAGAATAATGGAGATTAGGTCTGGGACGACGGTAGAAAGTAGAGATCTTTAGGTCTTTTCTGTATGCATAATCTAACCCCAAGTGCTAGTCCATAGAGGGATTTTCCACTCACAACACTATGGCCATAACTAGACTATCCCACGAGACTGGTAAAGAGCACAGTAAACTGATACATTTATCTTCATCTGAAATTTTAATCTCGACAGATACTCACTGACTTACCACCGTATTGAAGGCATTCAAATGCTCTATCACTGAGTCTCTATCTCTCATCCTCATGTTATACAACTTCTTTCTTAGGAATAGCTTATTCAATAGGGACTTAGACTGATACAACTTCCCAAACTTATCCCATAAATCCTTGGTTGTAGATTCCTTTGACACATTCAATAATACTGAATCTGAGAGACACAGTCGGATTGTGATCTTTTCCTTTCGATCCAACTTTTTCCAGTCATCTGCTGAAGTTCCTATAGGTGCAGTACCTGGATCTACCACAATCCACTGATCTCTGTCCACCAACAAATATTCCATCTTAAGATTCCATAGGTCAAAACGTTTCCCATTAAACTTCTCTATCTCCATCTTCGAATTGCTTTCCATTTCTTTTCACCTGAAAAATCAATACCACACGTTTCCCACTGTAACAAGGCTTATCACAGTCCCGAGCCAAACCCTTGACCACAAAGGTGTCCCCTTGAAGCCAACAAAGCTCTGATACCAAATGTAGATTTTAATCTTGTACAATATTTACTGCAAACATATTTTCAGTAAAAGACCAGAAAAGATACAATGGAAAATACAAACATTACACAAAGATTTTTTCACTGGAAACCCAAATCGAGAAAACCAACATATTTTATATTCATTCATTGTGATACATTGTTTACAATACAATATACATATAGGATCTAGGGATATCCAAAACCCTAACCCAATGACCTGGATTAGTCAACAACCCTAATTCCTTAACCGGAAATAGAAAACCATCGACAAAAAACCATGTGCCGAAAAACCACCTAAATATGTGACATGTTTTTCGAGGCATAATTTTTTTTTTTCCAGGGGTGCTCCCCCTTAACTCCCATGTGGGGTGCTTCTCCCCCCTACACCCCACAAGGGGGGGCCTAGTGCCCCCCCCTCTAACCCCCCTGCGTGCCCAATGCAACACACACACACTACTACTCGTACAAAAAATATAACACATACCCAACAATGAACAATACAATAGTGATACAGTTTTTGGAGCAACATATCATCATGAGAATTGGTGTCCTATCTATTCCAATGTTTAATAATGCTTCATATTTTTCATCTATAGATCTAACTGAGTTTTCTATGTATAAAGGAATTGTTTCACTGCTTGAATAACTACTACTTACAAGGGAATGGTGTCATGAAGTCGACTAGTGGAAAATTGATTTGAAATTTCAAGAAGATGGTGGTCGACCATCACTATAACTGGCTTAGTGCACTCTAAAATTCATTGTGGATGGATCAAGTTACTCTAAATATAAATTTGGGCAGAACAACATAATTTATCATTTATGGAAAAAATGAAATTTTACTATTGAACATCTTTTTCCCTCATAATTTATCGTTTGAGGCATGGTTGTGGCCATGTATTTGGAAATTAGAGGCAAAAGGAATTTTAACAACTAGTCTAGGAGGATCTTATCTGATCCAAGTGGATATTGGTGGCCACCCACCTATTCCAACTGGCTCTTGAGAGTTTTCAGTTCAACACGTTCTTCTGTAATTCTTTGTAATTGTGGGTTCTACACTTCCAGGGCTATCTGAAGCCCTACACAACTTGCAGGTGGATATTGGTGGCTTCCCACCTAATCCAACTGGCTTATTTTGGAAGTTTTCATGTCAGTACATCTTTCTATACTTCTAGGGATGTTTTGGGGCCCTAAACAATTTTTTTTTGGCTTGCCACAGTCAAACTATAGACAGAGTCCGAGTTTGACAACATAATGTGTGGCTCTTGAAAATATATTTCCCATGGGCTATCAAACACCTAAAATGGAGTTCGTATGAAAAATTTACGACCCTAGGAAGTTGGGGTATCAACTTACCCATCGGGGCCCACATAAATTTTGGCGTTTCATCTCCTAGGGTTAGGTTTTTGGATGTCTAGGGTTTTGACATTCATGAGTAATGATAAAAAGGCCTATGGAGCCTCATTGTAATCATTCTACTCAGACAGATGTGCATAGCAGCCACATATCTTCTTAGATATAACTACCACCATTCGAGCAAGTTATTTTTAGTTCTGCGGTTTTACACTTTCAACCTATTTTATTTATTCAATAGAAGTTATTGTTCATTGGATATCTGTTGTTGTTGTCTGTATCTATGTGTTATTGTATTCACTCTGTTATTTATTTCGTTCCACGCATAATTATGGATTAGTGGTATCAGAGTGGTTTTCTCTTCATTTATTTTCTTCGTGCATGTCCTCGACAAGATATGGGTACAAGAAGTTGGGACTCGAACCAATTGAGCCTTTTCAAGATTGACCGCTCTGAGCCCGACCACAACTCATGGGGGAAGAGAAGAAAGATGATGGAGAAAGAGATCCTTTTAAACTGTTTCTTAAGGAATCCCTTGTGAGACAAAGGAACAGGATGATGGAAAAATTTGCACATATCCTTCGGTGGCTGCCCATAAGAGACACATTTTCATCAAGTGGCCATGCAACCCATTTCAAGGTACAAGTAAATTTTGGTATTCCATTATTTAAAGGATTGATAGATGCAGATGCTGTAGATAAATGGTTGAATTTGCTCGAAGTGTATTTTTTGGTCCACAATTTTTCCAATAGGGAGAATATTACTTTTGCACTCCTCAAGGCCGTCCCACATGTTAAGGACTGGTGGGATACTTACTCTGAGCAAAGGGCCATAGGGGAATCTTCAATATTTTCGGTCGCTCCCACATGGGATTCCTTCAGGGATGCCATTAAAGAACAATACTACCATGTTGGAATCTATGAGGACCAGTACACAAGATTGACCACCCTATGTCAGGAAAGGGATCAGACAATTCCAAATTTCACCAATATTTTCCATACTCTGCACACCAAATTGGGTATCAAAGACTTTGAACGACATCTGGTACTCAAATACGGTGGCTGTTTGCATAGATACATTCAAACAAAAATGGAGTTTCTGGACATTGCATCGTTGGGTACGTCTTATAGATATGCTTTCAAGATCTAGCATAAATTTAAGCAGAAGAGGCGAGAGTGCAAACTCCTCACAGCTGAAGCAGGTCAAAGGCGACCCCAACCCCCCAAAAAAGGGACATAGAAAATATGGCCACTCTCAATACAACCAATCCAATTCGCAACACAAGAAGGGTAATCAGAAGTCAAAGAAGGATACGAGAAAGTGGTGTGAATACCATAAAATCCCTTGTCACAACACCGAATAAATTCACTCCAAGTAGTCGCTGGTGGCCGAGCTAAAAGATTCTGAGTCTGAGGCAGATTCTAACTCTGAATCATATCCATAACGATGGAAGTGGATTATCGATGTTGAACCCAACACCAATTTCACTACCACCAAAGTCCATCCAAGTGGACCAAAAGAACCAGAGGAAGGGGAATGACTCTTTCACTCACATATGTGGGTAAAGGGGGCTCCACTTCATTTCATTATCGATAGGGACAATAAGAAGAACCTGATCTCAACAAAGGTCGTCAAGCTGCTAGACTTGTCGATGAAAATACACCTGCAACCCTACACCATCGGCCGACTTCCCTAGGGAAGAGATCTCTGCGTCAACTAACAATGTCGTCTACCCTACGACATTAATCCCTTCAAAGATGAGGTATTGTGTGATATTGTTTCCTTGAAGTTTGTGATGTTCTTTTAGGAAAACCATATTTGTGGAAGCAACATGTTGTGTATGAGTCTAGACCCCATAGTGTTATTATTACTTTAGGTAAACAATTGTATAGGATACCAGAGGTAGCACCGCATATTGCTATTTGTTTAATCTCTGCTAAGCAATATAGTAAGGTCATTTCATAGACCAAGAAGTTTGTCTTCTTTGTGATTTGTGCTCAAAATAAGTAGAAGGTCTCTACCAAATCCATGACCTCTACACAGAGCCTCTCTTTACAGTAGAAGCAAGTGGATGGAATCATGGAAGAGTATAGAGACATCTTCTCCTCACCCACTGAGGTACGGACACACTGCCAAGTCAAGCATCCATTTGACCTAACCCTTGGTGCACCTCTGCATAATGGACCAGTTTATCGTCGGTCACTGATGGAAAATGACAAAATAAAGCGTTAGATCCAAGATCTTCTTCAAAAAGGGCACATCAGACCCAACTCCTCCCCTTGTAGAAGCCTGATTGTACTGGTGCAGAAGAAATACAAGACTTGGAGGCTATGCAATGATTACAAAGAATTAAACAAAATCACAGTTAGGAACTGGTACCCAATTCCCCAAATTGATGACCTTGTTGACCAACTCAAGGGAGCCAAGATTTTCAGAAAGATTGACCTAAAGTCTAGCTACCACCAGGTTCCCATCGAACCGACTGATGTATGGAAGACAACTTTAAATTCTAAAGGAGGTCTCTTCGAATGGTTGGTCATGCCCTTTGTCCTAACAAATGCACCAAAAAATTTCATGAGGTTGATGGATGATGTATTGAGACCCTTAACCAACTCTTTTGTGGTGGTATATCTGGATGACATCATCATATTCAACAGAACTTGGGAGGAGCACATGCAACATATTCAACAGGTTTTGAGCACTCTACGACAACACAAGCTATATGCCAACTTGGAAAAATGCTCCTTTGGCATGAACATGGTCCAATACCTCAGCTACATTGTTGATGAACATGAGGTACATGTGGATCCAACTAAGATCCAAGTCATCTGTGATTATCTAGCCTTGAGCACACTAACCGAGCTTCAGAGCTTCTTGGGACTTGCCAACTTCTACCGATGGTTTGTGTTGGGATTCTCCCATATCGCATGGGCCCTCAACCAAGTGACCAAGGGTGGTGGAAAGGAAAATTTTTCATGTGGGAAGGTACAAAAACGAGAATTTTGTGATCTAAATCATCACTAGTTCTCAACTTCAGTATTCTCCTTACCCAATCTACAACAATGATTCAAGATTGAGACTGATGCATCTGACTATGCTGTAGGTGCAATTATCACTCAACACGGTCATCCGATAGCGTACCATAGTGAGACACTCTCAGATACTATCCAAAAATACCCCACCTATGACAAGGAAATGTATTCCATTGTACAATCCTGTCGTCAATGGAAGCATTACATTATCAGAAAGGAGAAAATTATCCACACTAATCACAAGCCTTTGCAGTTCATACAAACACATGGGAAGTTGCAGAACGACCGCCATCAGAAGTGGTCCATCTGCCTATAACAATTCCATATCAACATCAAGTACACACATGGAACACAAATCATGTCACTAACTGCCTCAGCCGACCTCCTGTGGCTGCACTCACCACCGTTCTCCATTCATGTGGGCATGAGGCATTTGAGTGGCCCCAAATTTATCAACAAGATCCTGACTTCGTTACCGCCTATAAGATCTTGTGTACAGACGTGAATGTCACCAATTTTCACTTTCAATATGGAGTGTTATGCCATCTGGGCCATCTCTGTGTTCCTGCAAGAGAGTGTGCAAAGCTGATTTGGGAGGCTTACTATAGTTGGATGGCAGGACATTTTGGCATCGAGAAAACTGTGGCCATTCTACATAAACATTTTTATTGGCCAAAACTTCGACAGGAAATCATCAAGTATATCATATCTTTCAATACCTATACCATTTCCAAGACAACCATAAAGAAGCAAGGCTTATACACCCCTCTTCCTACTGTTACACATCAAAATGCCACACTTAAGTAGCTCACCCCTAATTGTCACAAGTGTCGTGAAAGTGTCAAATGCACCTTACTAAGTGTTGCATACACCTTGACACCATGAAAGAACATTTTTCACAACCCCTAGTCAATGAGGAGGAAAAATATATCATATGAAGGTCAAAATACTATGTGCACATGAATTATTTATTAATATTCGTAAAAAGGAAATTAATTTAGTGTGAAAATCCACCTCACATTTAGTTTCCTAATCTCAAGGAGAGGTTGAGAATATCATGGATGGTTGAGATATTTTCTCAAACCAAAATCCTAATTTGGTGGATCTTGAGAGATACTTCCTCCTTAAAATATGAGAGATATTTTCTCCCTAAAATCCTTGAGAGATATTTTCTCCGTAAAAATATTGGATATCCCATTTTAGTGGATCTAGTGAGTGATCTTCTCCATGGTGGTTAAGCCTCCAAATCCTATATAATGAGGGATTTCCATGGAGAAGAAGAGGAAGATTAGACGTATCAAACCTTTGATTCTGGGGGAATCTTAGAGATATCAGACTGATGATCGTGGGATTCATGCAAGGGTTGGACGAGGAGAGCTTGGAGGAGTTGCGACTGACATCATTCATGGTCTGTAAGTTTTCTTTTTCCTCATTTAATATACTTGGCCTATTTCCTTCAAGTATGTGGTTTCGTGTGCTTGTCTATGTTTAAATTGATTTGCATAGATGGATTTGCTTTGACTAATCCATTAGAGTAGAAGGAAGTCACTTGTTTTTTGTTGTTCATTGTAGGTATTGATTTGTGCTAGGAATTATATCAAGCTTGCGGATAAGAGCAACTAGGAAAAACTCCATAAACATAGTACATCTTACTTTACCTTATCCTCTCTTTTTCGATAAGAAAAATGAGTTTATAGGAATGGTAGTGTCCAAATGATTGTTTCTGTCTTAGTATCGAGTTCAATAATCCAAGGGAAAGTTCACTTGTCTGCAGGGGAATATTTCCATAACAGAAATTGGTGACTCCACTGGGAAAGGACATTGACTTGTATTTCCTTGGATCTTCTAATATTTTTCTCACCTTTAGATATTATTTGCTATTTGTTTGTGATTTACTCCCCTTTCTCTCTTCTTCATTGAAGATTTCACAGAGTCTTTGGCAAAGTTTTATGAGTTTTTAGCCTTTTTTTTCTGAGTTTTTGGGAAGGGAAACACTCCTCTACTATGTACACCAGAGCGCTGATCTATGATCAACGCTCCCCTATAGTGTATACCAGAGCACTATAGCACTCTGTCCCTTTGGAAACATGAGCGTTGATATCATTTTCTAGGTTTTTCTGCCCCTTTCTGCTCACTTTTTCTCAAGCTAATCACGAGGGGATTTTTTCTCATAGACCTTTGAATACTCTTGACTTTGTTTTGCTAAGAGTTGGGAATTTATCACTCATTTATTTTTATCCTTTGAGTTCACAAATTTTCTCTTAGTTGTGGTCCCCTTGGGTTAACAAGATCCCTTGGTTCTTTTTGCCTTTTGAGTTTATCTGATCTTCGTCTCGTAAATATTTCAGATTGCTTGATTGTTTAGGAATGTTCATAAACTAAGGTTTGCAAAGGTTGATTGGTATTGAGCCTTCTTGCCTTCATTTTAAACATCTCACTTTTCTGGATGATTAGGACTCTTATGACAACCTAGCTTGATTTATGTCTCTTGCTGCTCTTTGCTTGAGGATTTTCATGAGTGTTTATCTTCTTTCTCTTTTGCATATTTGAGTTCTTGATTGAGCGAGTTATCATACTTGTTTCTTTCAGTTCACATTATCCTTTGAGTGCATTCTTTGTTTGAAATATTTTTGCTTCGTTTCTTTTGTATCTGCATCCGACTCTTTCATTTTGATTGAAAGTAATGAAGAATTAAAGGATTTGCATTTGCTTTCTTTTAAAATCAAATAAAGAAGATAATTGTGTTCCTGCTTTTGGGTAGTGCAATAGATTGCATTTAGAAAATTGCATTTGGGAATTGGGTGTTTTTGTTGAAGAAAGTTGAACCTCTTGTTCGTCGCGTATGTAGGATTCATTGAATAAAATGATTTCAATCTCATTATTCTGCATTCTTTCGAAGTCGAGTCTAAAACATCATAAGTTTCACTTTCACACCCTTGAGTAAACAACAACCCTAAAATTTCTCATACACTTTTATATTATCTGGTAGCGAACCTACATTAGCTTAAAGTGTAGGGATTTGGAATAGGTTGTGAGGATAACTTTCCAAAGCCATAAAAAAAACATAGAATCTTGTGCTAAGGAGTGGTAAATCCAATTGTTCATATAAGCATAATTGGGATCCCCCTCTCACACAGGGGTTAAACACGAGGTCGCATGTGGGAGAGTAGTGGAGATTACCCCTATATAAAAGATCGTATATTAGGGGTTCTTCCTGAGAAACAATTGGTTTCATTTGGTCTCGGAGCTTCGTGAATCTAAAATCCGTTCGGGGTTCTCAGTGGTAATCTGGTCCACTTGTCTTTAGTTCTCTTGAATAATTTCATACTTGTTATCCTGCCCATACGTTCCTTCCTGGCTGTTGACTGTACCCGCCTGGAGGTTGAATGCAAGTTGGTAACCTTAGTGGCCTATATTTGTAGGGTTGATACACAAGGTGACGGTGAAGGGGAGTCTTCGTCGTACCTGGGTCAGATGTTGGTCAAACTCACTTGAGCTCCTTGGAGGGTACACCCATGGGTAAAACCATGTGGGAACTTGCACCAAGGCATAAGTCTATTAACCAGGTCACCAACGTAACTGATCCACCCACTCTATCCCAACCCCTTCATATATTGATCTCGCGATGTTGGATTTATCACCAACTAGTGGTTTCATTGTGGGAAGGTTTGTTTGATTGTTTTATTCTTAGATTTGTAGCCTGTGATGTTTTTTTTCCTTAGTGGATCTTAGGTCGAGTCGGTGTCAATGGAGTCAATTCCCGAGAGTACCAATGAAGGAACCCCTTTTCCCAAGGAACCTTTCACCTTTCCTTATTTTGGAAACATTGGTCCTCCATGTATTGCCACACTGAGTCTTCTGGGACTCACTATTGGGTTATCGGTTTGGTTGTTTCCCACTCTAGTGCTCTCAAATTTTCCCAGTGCTTCGAATTCTCCTAATTCCTTGGATGTAAGCACACCACCCACAAATAAACCTCATGTTGACCTTTCACCTTCTTCACCTGTTAGGTCTCCTTCCCTTTCTCCTTCTTCGTCTAGTGAAATCTCTAAAGCAAGTATCCAGGTTGATAAGAAGAATAAGAAATGGAAGGGGAAGAAGAAGAAAAATTAGAAAGAGACCAAGCCTCCAACTGCATAAGGTCATTTTGGATCCAAGAAACCAACTACTGTTAATTGTACTGGGAGTGTTGATAAAGTCGACAATTCTAAAACGAATAATCCTAAACCCAAATTCCCTTGCAAGCTTTTTAAGGGTGACCACTTTCTGAGGTATTTCCCTGGTCTCCCCAAGGTATTATAAATGTGGTCTTCCATGTCATCAACCGTTGCTAAACATGCTAGTGACACCCCATCACCTAGTGACGTTAAGGTTGGTAAGAAGAATAGAACTTCCAAATTTCCTTGTATGTTATGCGAAGGTGATCATTACTCTCACCATTTCCCTCATATGGACGAGGCTTTTTATCTTTTGGAAAATATTCAACTTCAAATTGGTTATAATAATATCTCTCCCAAACCATCATTAGTTGAAGGATTGGTCAATCTAGTTCCATCCCCATTCCATTTGATCAAGTGGTCAATCTAGTTTCATCATCGATTGAATCAATAATGCAAGTAGCTGATCCAGTTCCATCATCAATCAACCCGACTCTTCATCTGAAAAGTGAAACCTAAGTAATTGATCTAGTTTCATCATCGATCAACCCTAGTCTTCATCTAAAGAGTGCCAAAGTGGTCGATCCAATTCCATCATCGATCGATCCCACTCTTCCCTTGAAGAATGCAATCAAAGTGGTCGATCCGGTTTCATCATCGGTCGATCCCACTCCTCATTCAAAGAGTGAGGTTTTTTCTTAGCTCTACCTCATTAATATTGATTCACTCGGATAAGGGGGCACTCTGCCCATCCCGATTGCACCCCCTTCAAGAAATCAAATGATTTCTATCAATTAGAATCATTTGACAGAACCTCATCTTCCTTCTTACATGCCTTTCCAAATCATAGCGCAGGTTTGTGATAGGAATATTCCTAACACTATAATAGATGAAGGTGATTCTGCTAGCATCTTATCCACAAATGCTTGGCAGGATTTTGGTTCCCCACAGCTTGCACCTGTGACTCATAATCTGTTGACCTTTAACAAAATAGTTATTCAACCTTTAGGGATACTTCCTCAGTTTTCGATTACTTTGGGAGGAAAAATGGTCTATGTTGATGTGATGGTAGTTCATGACCTGTTGGACTTTAACCTGCTCCTCGAGAGAGACTATGTCTATGTTATGAGAGGTTTTGTGTCCACTCTCTTTTGAGTGATATGTTTCTCTCACAATGGAAACATAGTAACGATCGCCCAACTTTCATTCATTGAACCTGTTAGCACTCTATAAATCTGTCTGGCTGGAAGACAGACGACGAAGGTAACTATTTCAACCAACTTTAGGTTGGATTCTGACCTTTCCAACCAGAGAGGGATCTCTCAGACATACAACTATTTTGGATATTCAAAAGATTTGGCAATGCGTGTACATAGGTCGGATTCTTCCATGGTGTAAAATTTAAAGGTGGTAGGACTAAACAAAAGAGAAGGGCCATTGGGAAATGGGGTCCGTTCCAAAAAAAAATGAAGAGTTATAAGCTATGTATTTCCAAAGGGAACATAGGCAAAATAGGTATGATGTTCAGTCAAATAAGTAATGTGAGGTGACAGAGAGGAGAGGAAAGAGTACTGTCAGTAAGAGGTGTTTAATATATAGATAATATCTTGGTGAAGTATTAAAAGAAGAAACATTAGAATTGGCTACTGCAAACAGAGCACTAATCACGAGTGAAGTCTGAAACAGTAATCAAAATTACATAACAAGTATAATCGATATAAGAAGGAGCAACAACAAAGATGAATTCCTTCTATTACTTATGGATTATTACTAGTAGAAAAATACATTCACGAATAATGAAATACAACAAGACACACTGAACATCAAAACCATGATGAATCTCGACTGTCTCAAAAAAACCCTTTCTGCTTATATTAAAATTTCATAAAAAACTACAAAGTTCTCCTACTGTGAGGGTAGGCCCATCTCCGGAAAGTCCAACCTTCATTTATCCTTTTGGTAGCATATATAGATACAATACATAGGGAATTCAAAACGGATCATCTTCCCCAAGATTCCAAAAATAACTATCAGTTACAAAGGGGAGTAACATACTACAACCAAGCTCCTACTTTCTAGGGAGCATTATAATCAAAACTAACATATTCAAGATTTTTACCCTGAATGCCACTTGTCTGTATCATTACAAAATTCTCTGAAACATACTTAATTTAGCCTGAAATCTATTTCAGATTAGCAATTTCTTCCTTTAAAGTGTCATGCCAAGCAGCCTGGTTTTCTCCAAAATTTTCAACCACTTTAGCTTTAACCTCTGTCTTCCGTCGCTTGCTCCTTTTACCCTTGCCAATTTGCAGGTGATGTCTGTCTGTGTACCCATTGATAATTAAATCCTTCATGATATGATTTAGTCTAATTCCTTCACCTGACCCTGACTCATCTGCAGGCTCTGTGTGACATTTCGTTGCCAGTATTCGTGCAACAAGCTTTTCTTTCTTCTTTATCGATAATTTTGCCAAATTATTTGAATATACTGGTTCGCTGAAGGCTGTTGGATTTGTCTTATCCATTTCCCTTGGTTTGTATAGAAGCACAAGCTTATCTCCCTTAGTTGTACAAGAGTTATATGAATGATTTGAATCATGGTTATCCCGTTCTATAATAAAACATTAATCGCCCAAAACAGAGTACCGTCACCCATGCTTTGAGTAACAATCAACGTTGAGTGAAAATCATAGGCTACTGACAAACATCCTTTCAGGGATAATGACTTACCACGTTTGGATATTGATTTCAAATGATGAGCTTTAGAAATAGTTTTGTGGCGACGCTCACCTGGCATCGCATAGATGAAAGTACCCAAATAAGTGTCCCGAGGTGATTTGACTGGCCGTCAACTTTCCCTTTCCACATGCGATCCTTGGATATGACATATCTAATGATATTATAACACATGAAATCAGGGTGGGCTTGAGTGGTTTCAAGCTTACCCTCTTTTCCCCCCGATATGCATCTGGTGGTGCCACATGCCCTCGATACGAAACCGTGGTATTCTTATCGGCCCGCTTTTAAGAGATTAACCTATGCACTAGTTCTTCGCCCGATACGCTCCACGGCCACTGATCGACAACACCCACGATCCATGACCCGTCAGATCCCATCGACTTCATACCTCTACTAGATTTAGCTCCATATGCTAGATATGACCCCGTCTGCTAGTCTATCACTCTTCTATACTGATTTATCCTCCTTTCAAGTCCTGAGACTTGGACTCCATATGAAATTTTTTACAGTGATAACATGGGCTCCAACTGAGGATGTTATCCTCCCTGCGAGGTAGCAAAGAACAATAGACCATGTGCCTTATCCATTGGGGCTTCTCTTACAACAAATGTGTATAATACCTTGACTTGTCACCAATGTCCGTTGCAAACTGCAATCTGTATACTGTCCTCACTTAGAGGCTGAACACTTTATTTGGAGACCTAAACTTGAAAATGCTTTATCTACAAGATTATTTGCACCTACCTACCCTAACTGCTGAAATGAACTGCCAATCAAGTGAAATCAAAGTGCCAATGCAACCAAGCCAACACTTTACTCACTACTTGTTTATTTATCACATGCTTGTTCCAAATCCCATTCACTGATAACCCTTTTGAGAAGTTATATATGAGTTTGAATATTAGAATTTCAAAAACATTGGGGTTGCTTATTTTTTGTAGAAAAATTGCAAATGGATATTCCAACACATGCATAAGACCACAATCATGTTCCACTTCTTCCACCGCATTCTTTCTTTCATGAGATTTACCCTGTTGATTTCCATCAAGAGGCTGAAAATTCTGTCGAGACTGTTGGAAGTAACAACCTCCTGAATCAGAAGACAACACTGACTGAAAAGAAACCGTTGGTGTGAAATGATCCATATCTAATATTGACGTTGATTTTCCATTATCTTCACCTTTGAGCTTACAATCCATCCTAAGCCTTAAATTTTGATTGTTATAATTTTCCATATAACATCCCACAGGGTCATGAAAGCCATGAAAAATCATTTCTTCTTGATGAAAAAAAACAAAAAGACAAGCCTCTTTCATAAGTTTTTGTTGTTATTTCTCCATCTCTTTTGTTCTGAGAACATTTTCAGATATGACAACTAGATTATGTGTATCAAGACTATCCTCTTGTTCATCAAACAATTTTGGTTTGGTTTTATTAACCTTCTGGAATTTTGCTTGAGGATTGTCATTTTGGCTTACAAATGAATGAAGGGGAACAAGTTCCCGTTCATAAATTTCTTGCAAATGTGGAAATCTAACAACATGAACTATTTCACATTCCAAAGTTCTCATGCATGCTTTCTCAAAACCACGATTTTCAAGTCAATCAAATAAAACAATCACCTCTTTATTACCCTCCTGTATTTCTGATTGAAAAGTGGCATACATTGTTTTGTTGCTTTCCTGAAAATCTATGTCATTTGTTTGTTCACTGCCTGAAGTTTTCATATATGCAGTTTCATAATTCTCATCTCTGTCTAGGCCACTCAGAATTTGGACAACCACATCATTCATAGGGGAAGAAAAACAACTTTGAAACACTTTGTATTGCTGGAAATCTTGATGTATATCTTCATTTTCGAGCTAGTAGTTGAGCACAGGCTGCAAATATGAGATGAAATAATCTTCCATGTAATCAGCCACATGATCATTAAATGCATATGAAGGTTGTTGATCTTCCTCACTGACAACAATTTTTTGATGTAAAGCAATGCCATTGCAGGTAGAATTTTCTGTTTCCTTTGTTATCTCATGTTTTGTTTTCAACAATTCAAAGGAAGAAAAACATAATGGAAGATGGTTTTCATTTGCAAGTCCTCTGTATTCTGATTCAAAACCTTCTTCATTTTCTTCACTTTTTTCATATGCACAATTTTCAATTTCTTTGGATTGCCGAACACACTCATTTTCAGGTTCCTCTTCGACCAATGGCTGCAATTTTGAACTGACAAGACGTTCTACATAATAAGTGACAAGGTCATCTAACACATGAGAATATTGCTGAAATTTCTTGTCGAGTTGTTCTAGTGAATCAATGTGATTTGGCATCAACACACATTCCGTTGCTTCGATGATGATGTTATAATTTTCTTTAAAAAATTTAAATGAAGAAAAGCATAAAGGTAAAGAATTCCGTTCAACTGATCCATTACTTTCTTCTCTTTAACTGTGATAAGCAGGCTGATTGTTCTCATTATACTGCCGAAAAATAACATTTTCTGATAGAGGAAATGCAGTTGACTTTTTAGGGAGGTCATCATCATATTCATCATCATATTCATCATATATAGGCAAATCAACAACATCGACAATATTGTCTAACAAGAAAAAACTTGGGATATTAACCTGTTCTTCAACAAACTGATTTGCAAACTCACCTTCTTGACTATATACAAATGAATATATGAAACAATCAACTCCATGCTTGTCATGGGGTGGATCAGAAACTACATAAGTACCTTCTCTTTCACTAAGTGGGATATAATTCTTTGCAAAGTCATTTACATTCAAAACTTCAAGAGGACTTATGATATCATCAATTTTATGCTGAAGATTTCGGTCCAACGTTCTCTATTCATATTCATTTTCATGTCCCGGAACACCCAACCCTTCACTTCGAATCTGTTCACATGCTAATATATTGTGTTGAACCTCCTGAGCATCATTGAACATTTGCTGTAAGGTCTCAGGTCTTCTTTCCATCAGGAGGAAAGGCAAATCTGGGTGAAGAGTAGTGGCATACTAGAGCATGGGAACAACTTCATAGGGTTGAATTTCTTTGGGAAGGTCATAATAAATACTGGAAAAACTCCTACTGAATGTGGAAATGGTCTCATTGCTTTTCCTTTTCAAGGCATATAATTCTGTAAGTTGTAGGTCTATAGATTTCCTCTTACCCCAAAACTTCGAAAAAACACTCTTTAATTCTTCCCATGAGCTAATCGTCTCTAGATTCAAATGTTTAAACCATTCTTTGGTATCTCCTTTCAAGGATTGAGAGAAATCCATCATACAAACATCATCATGGTCAATCTCAAACAAATCTATAAAATGCTCAAACCCTTGGATGTCTTTTCCAGTTGTGATGGCCCCAAGTTCTATATCAAACATAGGTAGGTATTCATAGTGCTTTGGAGGCAAATCATGAAGGATGTGGGGTAATTTTAAGGGTCTGTATCTATTTTGGGTCTTGGAGGGTGTTGGATCAAGTACATGAAGTGAAATATCAGCCTTAGTTTCATGAGGCTCATCAACTTGGTTGTGGTTATCACATGGCTTAGATGGGAGGTTTTGATCAAAATTAGTGATGGACTGAGGAAATATCTGTATAACTTTAAGAGGAGGAAATATAATTTCAAGATTATCATGATCATCATTTGAATGCAGTAGGTAAAGAAAAAATTGTTTAGCATGTTTAGGAAAGGACCAGAGGTAATTCACAACAAAAAGTATAATGTCTTGGAAAAAAATCAAGTTTAAGTACTTGTTTTCTCCATGATGTCCTTTCATACCTCTGTCAGGGGCTCTCATCTTCCAGTGGAATCTCTGAATCACATTTGAAGTTTGAGTGGAGTCGGAAATGATGTTTTGGAAGCTGGATTCTACATTGAGAGTGGATTCTGCATTGAAAATTTAAATTCCTGGATTCTTCTACCAGCGGAATCACCTTCAAACTGATTTTTGATGTGTGGAGTCGCCAAAGCAGGAATACAACCAATATGTGCCTAAGTGTCTGCTGCTCTTAGACCTTAGAACTCAACCATGTCATTATTTCCCAGGGAAAAATTTTCAATTTCGTCCCCGACAATGGCGCCAGAATGTTAGCACTCTGTAAATCTATCTGGCTAGAAGACATATGCCGAAGGTAACTATTTAAAACAACTTTAGGTTGGATTCTGACCTTTCCAACCAGAGAGGGCTCTCTCAGGCATACAAATATTTGGGATATTCAAAAGATTTGGCAATGCGTGTACAAAGGTCAGATTCTACCATGGTTTAAAATTTAAAGGTGGTAGGACTAAACAAAAGAGTAGGGCCATTGGGCAATGGGGTCCATTCCAAAAAAAATAAATGAAGAGTTATAAGATATGTATTTCTAGAGGGAACAGAGGAAAAATAGTAATGATGTTCAGCCAAATAAGTAATGTGAGGTGGCAGAGAGGAGAGGAAAGAGTACTATCAGCAAGAGGCGTTTAATATATGGCGAATCTCTTGGTGAAGTATTAGAAGAAGAAACATGATAATTGGCTACTGCAAACAGAGCACTAATCACGAGTGAAGTCTAAAACAATAATCAAAATTACATAACAAGTATAATCGATATAAGAAGGAGCACCAACAAAGATGAATTACTTCTATTACTTATGGATTATTACTAGCAGAAAAACACATTCACGAATAATGAAATACAAGAAGACACACTGAACATCAAAATCGTGATGAATCTCGACTGTCTCAGAAAAACCCTTTCTGATTATATTAAAATTTCATAAAAAACAAAAAAGTTCTCCTGCTACGTGGGCAGGCCCCTCTCTGGTAAGTCCAACCTTCATTTATCCCTTTGGTAGTATATATAGATACATTGCATAGGGAATTCAAAACGGATCATCTTCCCCAAGATTCCAAAAATAACTATCAGTTACAAAGGGGAGTAATGCACCACAATCGAGCTCCTACTTTCTAGGGAGCATTATAATCAAAACTGACATATTCGAGATTTTTACCCTAAATTCCACTTGTCTGTATCATTACAAAATTCTCTGAAACATACTTAATTTAGCCCGAAATCTATTTCAGATTAGCAATTTCTTCCTTTAAAGTGTCAAGCCAAGCAGACTGGTTTTTTCCAACACTTTCAACCACTTCAGCTGTAACCTATGTCTTCTGTCACTTGCTCCTTTTACCCTTGCCAAATTGCAGGTGATGTCCATCTACGTATCCATTGATAATTAAATCCTTCATGATAGAATTTAGTATAATTTCTTCACCTGACCCTGACTCATCTACAGGCTCTGTGTGAAATTTTATTGCCAGTATTCGTGCAACAAGCTTTTCTTTCTTCTTTATCGATAATTTTGCCAAATTATTTGAATATCCCGGTTCACTGAAGGTTGCTGGATCTGTCTTCTCCATTTCCATTGGTTTTTTTGGAAGCATAGGCTTATCTCCCTTAGTTGTACAAGAGTTAGATGAATGATTTGAATCATGGTTACCCCATTCTATAATAAAACATTAATTGCCCAAAACAGAGTACCGTCACCCATGCTTTGAGTAACAATCATCGTTGAGTGCCAATCATGGGATACTAACGAATGTCCTTGTAGGGATAATGAATTACCACGTTTGGATGTTGATTTCAAATGATGATATTTTGAATCATTTTTATGGCGGCGCTTACCTAGCATCGAACGGACGAAAGTACCCAAACAAGTGTCCCGAGGTGATTTGACTGGCCATCAAATTTCCCTTTCCACATGCAATCCTTGGATTTGACATATCTAATGATATTTTGACACGTGACATCGGGGTGGGATTGAGTGGTTTCAAGATGACTCGCTTTCCCCCTCGATATGCATATGGTGGCACCATGTGCCCTCGAGACAAAACCGTGGTATTTTTATTGGCTCGCCTTCAAGAGATTAACCTATGCACTAGTTCTTTGCTCGATACACTCCACAACCGTCGATCAGCAACACCCACGATCCATGACCCGTCGGGTCCCATCGACTTCATACCTCTGCCAGATTTAGATCCGTCTTCTAGATATGACCCCATCTGCTAGTCTATCACTCTTCTATACTGATTTAGCCTCCTGCCAAGTCCTGAGACTTGGAATCCATATGAATTTTTTTACAGTGATAACCTCCCTTGAAGAATGCAACCAAAGTGGTCGATAGGATTCCATCATCGGTCGATCCCACTCCTCATTCAAAGAGTGAGGATTTTTCTCAGCTCTACCTCATTAATACTAATTCACCTGGACAAGGGGGCACTCTGCCCATCCCGATGGCACCCCCTTCAAGCAATCATATGATTTCTATCAATTAGAATCATTTGACAGAACCTCATCTTCCTTCTTACGTGCCTTTCCAAATCACCATGCATGTTTGTGATAGGAATATTCCTAAAACTATAATAGATGAAGGTGATTCTGTTAGCATCTTATCCATGAATGCTTGGCAGGATTTTGGTTCTCCACAACTTGCGCCTGTGACTCATAATTTGTTGACCTTTGACAAAAGAGTTATTCAACCTTTAGGGATACTTCCTTAGTTTCTAGTTACTTTGGGAGGAAAAATGGTCTACGCCGATGTGATGGTAGTTCACGACCTGTTGGACTTTAACCTGGTCCTCGGGAGAGACTATGTCTATGTTATGAGAGATTTTGTGTCCACTCTCTTTCGAGTGATATGTTTCCCTCACAACGGAAACATCGTAACGATCGACCAAATTTCATTCATTGAACCTCATCTGATGGTCAACAATATGCCTTCTCTGAACAATCCATACATGCCAGGGATTTCTGCCCCATCACAAGTCAATTATGTAAAGACATGCCCCATGCGTTCAACCCCTCACGAGAGGGAATATCTCCCTTCTCCTGACTTAGATCTGGTAGTTGACATGGCATCTCTTCGATAGGGATATTAGAGCCAGATCTCCCTACCCTTATCGAGGTCATCAACATGTATTCCTTCTAGATTTTTTTTATTCCATCTAGCGAATATATCCTAGAAGCCATGGATGAAGTTTGTCCCTTGACATGTATTCCTTCCAGAGCATTCTCCTCTTGGAATCCATGATCAAGGAGAGGTTTTGAGCATAGTTTTGCTTCTCTGTGGCAAGCTCGTTAAAAAATGAAACAAAGGTATTGAGAACAATTTTTCTTCTCTATGGAAAGCTTGTTAAAAAATGAAATAGAAGCTACGAACATATTTTTCCTCTATGTAGAAAGATTGTTAAAAAATGAAAAGAAATCTAGGGATTGAACTGGGAGGCACGAGCATAGTTCATTGTCTCTGTCAAGCTCGTTAAAAAATGAAACAGACCCCCCTCCATTACAATCAATTCTTACTTTGGTTCGAGTACTTGAACCTTCTTTTCCTTTGCCCAGTGAAAATGTTTCCATTAGTAACTAGAAACCTAAACTAGGAAAGAAGAAGAATAGCTGGAGGAAACGACGCTTGGGGGGTAGGTCTCCAGCCTCTCGACATCATGCTGGAGAAAAACTGCTAACTTCTACTAAAGAAGCTAGGGGAAAACTACCTATAGAGAGACACACTGTTAGGAGTGATCCTCGTTTGAAGGTCATTCCCATCGTAACATAGTAGTATTTTTCCTAAACGAGCTTAGGCTTTGTTCTTTCTCGTGCTCGTAAATAAATGAGAATAAGTTATCGAGATTAGTCTTTGTTATTTCTTGTGCTCGTAAATATGTGATAATAGGTTACCGAGTACACTTTTATCTCTTTTTCAGACTTGTAAAATCTATACGAAAAAGGAACTCTTTGGAGTCTCCTTTAAGCTCTTTTTAGACTCTCTAAACATGAAAAGATTGTCGAGTGATCTTACTTCCTTTCACACTCATTAAAAAGGTTT
Organism: Picea engelmannii; assembly: GCA_009831015.1. NCBI lineage: Eukaryota > Viridiplantae > Streptophyta > Pinopsida > Pinales > Pinaceae > Picea > Picea engelmannii. Next base: position 31,837 of record ML808963.1, on the reverse strand, counting down.
GAAAAAGCATCTTTCGAGTGATAATTTATCTCCTTTTTGGCCTCGTGATACTAATTACGAAAAATGAGCACTCTAATCAAGCATTATTAGAAGAGTTCTCCCCTGTGTTGTTTTACACTTTTTTTTCGGGCTTGGGAGACTAAATTTACGAAAAAGTCATCCATGGAGTCGCCTTTAAGTTATTTTTAGACTTTCTAAATATGAAAAACCACCGAGTTTTCATTTTATGGACTCACTAAACTACACATTAAAGGACCCATATGGCAACAAACCCTTACTTCTTTCAGTTTGTTAAATAAAGGAAGAGGAACTTATCGAAGGTGAGTTATATCGAGCATGTGGTTCCCTCCTCGAGATCTTTTAATGAAAAAGAGGTACTCATTTATTTGGGTGGGGGAAAATTGAAGGAAGTGGGTCAAGTTTTTGGGAATCCTTTATGGAAACTATTTCCTGCCTTGAACATGGCGCATGTTTGCGTCTCATCTTACAGTTGGGTAATCCACTTGTCTCCGAGTCATACCAATTCCATGTGTCACCATACTTTTTTGTCCAATTGAAGAGTGCTCTTATTTTTGTCACATTACATTCTTGGTACTGGTCGAGTCAATGCTTCCAAGTTAGTTGCCGTGCCTCATCATGTTCAAGGGAAGTTTGAATTCAAACCATCCATCTGCAGTATTTCCAGTTTCCATTTCCCGTGTCAGTCCATACTCATTCAATTCTCCATCTTACATCACATTCCTGTGTCCATTTCGTGTCGATTATGGGGGATACATCAAGGCCTTTCTTCAACGAGTCTTTTCCTGTCGACTTCAACACATCATATGGAAATTAGACTTAGAAACCGGTTAGTACCTTGGGACCTGCATGCCTCAATGACATGCCTCCTCACTTCCGGCAATAGGTTTACATCATTTACCTAGGATTGGATGATTCCATAAATGTTTGATCTCAACTCATTGATTCACACTCGCTGGAATGTACTAGGATACCTTGGGAGTCATTGACATCATTGGTTATTTCCCTCGCACTTGTTGATGGTTTACCTCAATGATCGATAATCAAGTTGTTTCTACCATGTTCGACATCAAATCATATATTCACATGGATATATTCGCACGACATCAGGATTTGGATGAAGACCTTGGGTTGAGCGTTCATTCTGTTATTTGCTTTTCCCAGGCTGCGAAAGAGATCATTTGAGAATGATGATATATATATACTGTCACATAGATCCACATTGTATTGGTTCGTGGCTATGTTTTATCATCTCGTAGCTCCACTGTGTATTTTTCATGGCTACGATCAGTTCGTGTCACGGAGGTATGGATTTACATTGTATCTCTAGTGGCCATGTACTTAGTTAATATTTTTCATGGATCCACAATGTATTGGTCGATGATCATGCTTTGAGTCATCTCATATTCTGAGCATAGTTATGACTGCCTCATAAATGTAACATATATTAATAATGTTTGATGGTTGTTTGTAGCTTCTGCTAGGTTCTCCAACTCCGCACCCTTGCATTGAAGAATTTGTAAAGTGTTTCGACCATCAATTTCTCTTCCGACCTCACACTTTAGGGGGCATTTGTTACACATCAAAATGCCACACTTAAGTAACTCACCCTAAGTGTCACAAGTGTCGTAAACATGTCATATGCACCTTGCTAAGTGTTGCATACACCTTAATACCATGAAAGAACATTTGTCACAATACCTAGTCAATGAGGAGGATAAATATATCATATGAAGGTCAAAATACTATGTGCACATGAATTATTTATTAATATTCATAAAAAGGAAATTAATTTTGTGTGAGAATCCACCTCACATTTAGTTTCCTAATCTCAAGGAGAGGTTGAGAATCTCATGGATGGTTGAGATATTTTCTCAAACCAAAATCCTAATTTGGTGGATCTTGAGAGATATTTCCTATTTAAAATCCTCGAGAGATATTTTCTCCCTAAAATCCTTGAGATATATTTTCTCCGTAAAAATCTTGGAGATCCCATTTTAGTGGATCTAGTGAGTGATCTTCTCCATGGTGGTTAAGCCTCCAAATCCTATATAATGAGGGCTTTCCATGGATAAGAAGAGGAATATTAGAGGTATCAAACCTTTGATCCCGGGGGAAGCTTGGAGATATCAGATTTATGATATTGGGATTCATGCAAGGCTTGGACGAGGAGAGCTTAGAGGAGTTGAAATTGACATCATTCATGGTATATAAGTTTTCTTTTTTCTCATTTAATATACTTGGCCTATTTCCTTCAAGTATGTGTTTTCATGTGCTTGTCTATGTTTAATTTGATTTGCATAGATGAATTTGCTTTGCTTAATCGATTAGAGTAGAAGGAATTTGCTTGTTTTTTGCTGTTCATTACAGGTATTGATTTGCGCCAGGAATCATATCAATCTTGTGGAGTAGCTAGGACAAACGTCGTAAACATAGTAAATCCTACTTTACCTTCTCCTCTCTTTTTTGATAAGAAAAATGAGTTTATAGGAATGGTAGTGTCCAAATGATTGTTTCTGTCTTGGTATTGAGGTCAATAATCCAAGGGAAAGTTCACCTGTCCACAGAGGAATATTTCCATAACACTACTCCCGATAGGCCTTGGGAATATATTTTGATGGATTACATGTCTGACCTTTCATCCACCAAGCAAGGAAATGATTGTGTATTTTTGGTGGTTGATCGATTTTCGAAGATGGCCATTCTCATAGCCTACAAGAAGAGCATCATAGCGACATATACTACCAATATCTTCTTCGAATGAGTGTGGGTCCATTTTGGGATACCACATACCATCATCTCTAATCTGGAAAACATGTTCCTCAACCCATTTTGGTCGAGTCTTTGATCACTGTTGGACACCAAACTCACTAAATCCACTTCCTTCCACCCTCAAACCGATGGCCAAACAAAGGTCATCAATCAGATGATTTTGCACATCCTGTGCATGTATAACTCTAAGCATACATGCACATGTGATGAGAGTCTTCCCTATGTTCAATAGAGCTACAACATGGCTCTCCATAACTCCACCGACCATAGCCCCTTTCAGGTGGGGCTAGGATTCCAACCCTTGGGTCCCATTGATGTCACACTACCTATTGCAACCATACAAACAAATTCTTCCCATGTT
>ML808963.1:0-28586 GCA_009831015.1 Picea engelmannii | reverse complement strand
AGTTGTTCTTAGTCTTCTCTGGATCCTTTTTGGATCAACTACTTAACCACTTGACCATACTTCAAGGGATTCTTGTAGACTTCTTGAAAGTGTCTTCCCATGAGGGTCATGCTTAAAGCTACGCCATAAGGGGACCACTTTGGAGACTTATTCAAATACACCCATAGAATCTTTTGGACTTCTTCTAGGGTTGGCATCAATGATAACCATTTTTCCAATAGTTGGATGTGTATGTATGATGGTAAGATGGCATGGCATGCATATTAAAATTACGAAGGAACAAGGGAACATTAAAATTAAACAAATAAGAGATATGTAGGGGGTCCCCACCTATTAATTATTATTTATTATCCTTTATCATTATTTAATAAAGTTGTCCTACTTAACTAAAATTATTTATCCTTTTAACGAAAAGGTAGTTGAACCACTTGAACTATCTCATTGAATAATAAAAGAATAAGGCAAAGAAGGACAAAGGCATGGGAGAAGAGAGAGGCAATTATGATAAAGGATTATACTGAAGGTGGCAAGAAGACAGACTAAGAAGCATAGATATTTGGCATGCTTCAAAAGAGTCAAGATAGTGATGCATTTGTGGCTTGGTTGATCCAGCATTTTTCTAGTCTTGGTCTTTTCTTTAAAGACATTAGTCGTCTTTATGTGATGTAAAATTACATCGTACACTTCTAAGTTAAAATTTGTTCCTTATCCTTGCAAGGGTTTGTAAAGAAAGGATTTAGTTGTAATTTGGAATGAAAATGAATAAAATCATCTGTTGGTTTTGGTCTCACTTTTGGATCTATTGCACAATGTTATTTCAGATTTGCTTTCTTTAAAACTGTCTTTTATAAATATGTTTATAATCACATTACATCTTTTTTTTATATTTTATTTTTACTGAAACACTTAAACATAAAATTAGCATCATGCCCAAGTACTCATTGCTTGAGGGATTATTGAAATTTTTGGTTAGGCTATAAACACATGGTGATAATCTTACCTATCTCACCTTAGCCTTGTGATATTCGAAAATGTTGGTAAAAGGACTTCCATTCCTTTTCATCAACAGGCATTACATGTTACCTGGTAAATCGATCGCCCTCATCAACATTGGTGGAAAAACTCCACATGAGGCATGGAGTGGTAAAAAACCCTCTTTTAAACATCTTGGAGTTTGAAATTGTGATGATTATGTACATATTCCAAAGGAAAATAGTAGTAAGTTGGATAATAAAGTTGAAGATTTTATCTTTATTGGTTATAAGATGGTATAAAAAGTTATAAATTTTGGAACCTAGTAACTAAGAAGATTGTTTATAGTCAGGATGTTGATTTTAGAGAGGTTAATGATGTTTCCAAAAAGGAAGTCCTACAAAAGGAAAAGGAAACAGAGATAATAGAGTTTGAGTTGAAGGATGAAGAATATAAATCAACAAAAGAACATGAATAAGAAGAAGAAGAACCTCATACTCCAGTATCGAGGAGATAAATTTGGGAAATAAGGAAACCAGAAAGGTATACTACACCTGATTTTGCTCTAGTTTTTGTTTATTTATTATTGATGATGATCCCATAACTGTTAGGGAGGCATTGAATTCAAAGAATGGTAAACTTTGGAAGATGGCCATGGTTGAAGAAATGGTTTCCTTGGATAAGAATGAGGCTTGGGATCTAGTTGAGTTGCTAGATGGAAGAAATCCCATTGGTAGAAAATGGGTGTTTAAAAATAAGTCGAATGTAAAAGGAAAAGTGGAGAAGTACAAAGCTCGCTTAGTAGCAAAGGGATATTCCTAAGTAGAGGTAATTGATTTTGGTGAATTTTTTTCTCCTATTGGTAAATTAACTTCTATTAGATTATTTTATTTGTTGTTATTGTTTTTTATCTTGAAGTAGAGAATATGGATGTGAAGACAACATTTCTACATGGGGATCTTGAAGAATAAATCTACATGAAATAGCTAGAAGGTTTTGCAATGAAGGAAAAGAAAGAGCTAGTTTACAAATTAAAAAATTCTCTATGTGGGTTAAAACAATCTCTAATAATGTAGTACCAAAATTTTGATACTTGGTTTCTCAAGAAGAAACGTTGATCACTTTATGTATTCCAAACTAGATTCTAATCATTTTATTTATGTGGTCCTCTATGTTGATGATATGTTACTAATTGGAAACAATAAGGAAACCATCAAAGATGTCAAAACTCAGTTGTCATCTAAATTTGATATGAAAGATGTTGGTGCTGAAAATTTTGTTTTGGGCATGGAAATTAAAAGAGATCGGGAAAACAAGAAACTCTAGTTGAATAAAAGGAAATATGTTGAGATAATGTTGTAGAGGTTTAATATGCAGGAATGTAAACCAGCCAAAGTCTCTATTCTTGTAGGTGTAAGGTTATCTATGTACCAATGTCACAAGACATAGGAAGAGGAATAGGACATGTTATATGCTCCTTATACTAGTGCTATTGACAATTTGATGTATGCAATGATTTGTACTAGACTAAACATTGCCCATGCAGTGGGATTTTTTAGCAAGTATATGTCAAAAATGTGGAAGGAGCATTGGACAACTATAAAGAGGGTCTTTAGGTATTTTTGTGGCACTATAGATTATGGAATTTTCTACCAAGGAAGAACTAGACTAGGCAGAGTGTTAGATGTATATGTCTTTGGTTTTGTATATTGGGTTGATGATCTAGATCGCAAAATATCTACAAGTGGTTAAGTGTTTAACCTATTTCGAGGAGCAAGAGACAATCTATAGGTGCACTTTCAACTAAGCACATTGAACACATGGCAACCACTCGTGTAAGTAAGGAATATATTATAGAGATTTTGTTTGTACAACAAGTTGTAAGGTTAGATTGTGACAGTTAGACGGTAGGCCCCCTTTCCTGGGGGTTCAGGGGTGGAGCCCTCAAAAAGTTTTTTTAGGTCATTTTTGGCATGTCCTTGTTTTTTTATCAATGGTATTTTGTTGCAAATAAACTTGTTTGAAAATTATAAGAATATCCAATTTAAGTAGGATATAATAAGGTAATCCATTTAGGATGAGATAATATTATATTGAGTAAAATGTATATGATTGAAATATATGATTACAATGACAATGAGGGCCATATATACCCATGCAGGAGTGCCATTTCATTAATAGACATGTCTTTTGGATAATACATGTATTTTCATTATGATGTATTAATTATTATTATTTATTGATTATTTATTTATATCTATATATTTTATATATTTATGTTCATTACATATTTCATGCCATTGTAATCTAATTGTGGTTAAGGAATTAGGTTTGTAATATAATCATTGGTAAATGGATTAGGGTTTTGGATGTCGTAAAATCATATATGTTGTATTGTAAATGGTGAAGTTAATACAATGAGAAAGTTATAGGTGCAGCTCTAAGGTTTGCTAATTTTCCTAGTTAAGGGTTTCTAGGGTAAATATTTGTGTACTACGTGTGTATGCCATTATTATTCTTTTTGTTTTTTATAAATAATTTGTATGCATTGTTTTACTATAAATGTTTAAAATGATAGGGTCATATGCCAAGGTTTGTTTGTTCCTGCAAGTCTCTGTAATCCACCCCAGCTCGTACTTGACTTTAGCCTGTGAATACTCAAAGTTAAGAGTCCCTTGCATGTACTTGACGAAGGTAACCTAGGATATATACACATGTGAAATTTGTGGACTACATTTTCACTTGAGGCAGATAGCATTGGTTGTTGGGAAGTGTTGTCAGTTTCATCGGGACATATCCTCAATACCCCTCACTATAATTAATTCATTCACAGCTTCACTAGTTATCCTAAGTGGTTTCAAACCCCATCATTGAAACTATTGGAAGGCTCGGTGTTTTATGAGCGGAAGGATGCTAGGTATCATAGGACACATGTTTTTTTCTTTTTCTCACCCTCATGCGAAGATTGATCCTATTAAAACATGTATATTTCTTTGATTGTGAAATACATATATTTTTCCATCATTATTTCAAATGTTTTCATTTTGATTCACATGTTTTGATTTTGATTCACATGTTTTTCTTTGACTATGCCATTGTTTGGAAAAAACACAAGTTAGGAACCATCCACTTGAAGCTCACATGCAACCTACAAGTTAGGAATCATAGGAAACCATTTGGCACGTTGCCATTCCTGACACTTGAAAGGCCTTCCACCATTGTTAGGAGGTGTCCCAAGTCTTTATACAGCATCGGTTAGATCGCCCCTACATTCACCTTTGAGTGCAACTTTGTTGGGCTCAACCTTACTCAGGTCCTCCTTGTTAGGATCAGTTGCTTATAGAAACCCTTTTGGAAGCTCATCCTCAGTAGAAATTAGCTCTCAACATTCAAACCCAATGGAAATAATTCCACCACCATCCCCTCATATGTTCAATCTTCCATATATGGCTTCACTCAATATTTCATATTTTACAAATATCACCAATGATCCCCTCTTACATGATCCATCTTGGCCATCCATACCCTCCAAGCCACCCTCTAATATTACAAAATTTGAGGGAAAGTCAGGTGAATACCTAGATAACCATTTCATGTTGTTTCACCTATGGTGCTCATCCAATTATATCACAGATGATTTTGTCTAATTAATATTGTTCCAAATAACAATGGGCCATCGACTGAATAGTTCATCCATGAAAAAATAGGGTCAAGTGCTAATTTTGCATCTCTAGCTAATGCATTCTTGGATTTTTTCCAATTTTTGGTTTGTCATGATACTAGTCTAGAAATTCTTATTGATTTTCGGTAAACCACTTCCACACACATCGTGGATCATATCAATGAGTGACATTGATGGCACAATTTATGCAAAATATAGGTGAAGGAAAATGATACGGATTTATGAGAGGAACGAAATAAATAACATATCGAATAGAATAACGCAGAGATACGGACAACAACAACATATATCCAATGAACGATAACTTATATTGAATAAATAAAATAGGTTGAAACTGTAAAACTGCAGAACTAAAAACAACTTGCTCGAATGGTGGTAATTATTTCTGAGAAGAGATGTGGATGCTACGCGCATATGTCTGAGTGGAATGATTACAATGAGGCTCCAAAGGCCTTTTTAAAATTACTCTTGAATGCCAAAACCATAGACATCCAAAAAGCTAACCCTAGGAGATGAAACGCCAAAAGTTATGTGGGCCATGATGTGTAAGTTCGTACCTCAACTTCCCGGGGTCATAAATTTTGCATACGACCTCCATTTCTGGCATGTGATAGCTTGTTGGAAAGGTATTTTCAAGAATTACACATTATGTCATCAAAATCTGACTCCGTCTATAGTTTGATTGTGGCAAGGAAAAAAAATTGTTTAGGGCCCCAAAACGACCCTGAAAGTACAAAAAGATGTACTGACATGAAAACTTCCATAATAAGCTAGTTGGATTAGGTGGGATGCCACCAATATCCACTTGGAAGCTATGTATGGCTTCAGAAAACCCTGGAAGTGTAGAACCCACAATTACAAAGAATTACAAAAGAACATGTTAAACTAAAAATTATCAAGAGGATCCAGTTAGAATAGGTGGGTGGCCACCAATATCCACCTGGATCATTCTTCCCCCCTTAGGAAGAAATGGTCTCCATTGCATTGAGTTCCCCCATAAGATGAGGAAATTTCTACAGAATTTGGCTCCGGGTGAGCCACTTTCCTTGGTGTAGGAGTTTCCCTACCTTGACAACCCGATAAAGTTGGATCCTTTGTTGGTGAGTTCCCTTGACCTGTGTGTCCACTATCTGATCAGTGGATTCTCATTACATGCAGTTAGGGTTGAGCTTTGTTGGTTTCAATTGTTCTATGATCTCTGAGGTGTCCAATAATGGTGGAAAATATTGCTATAGGAGGTCCACATTGAACACTGGGTGCAAGACCAAGAAGGGGGGAGTGTTGAGCTCAAAAGCATTGTCACCCGCAACCTTGGTGATAGTGTAAGGCCCATATTGAAGTGGATGGAGCTTCTTATGGGGCCATGTAATGTGTTCTTTTTGCATCTCCCATATGAAACTTGTGTGGTACCCAGTGTTGATCATGGCATTGCTTGTACTTAGCATTGGCTTTCTGGAAAATCTCATGGACCTGTTGGTGGATGTGCTAAATCTTCTCATTGAATCTGGTGGCTTTGTTAGCCTCAGACTGAACATGGGAAGAATTTGTTTGTATGGTTGCAATAGGTAGTGTGACATCAATGGGACCCAAGGGTTGGAATCCTAGCCCCACCTGAAAGGGGCTATGGTCGGTGGAGTTATGGAGAGCCATGTTGTAGCTCTATTGAACATAGGGAAGACTCTCATCACATGTGCATGTATGCTTAGAGTTATACATGCACAGGATGTGCAAAATCATCTGATTGATGACCTTTGTTTGGCCATCGGTTTGAGGGTGGAAGGAAGTGGATTTAGTGAGTTTGGTGTCCAACAGTGATCAAAGACTCGACCAAAATGGGTTGAGGAACATGTTTTCCAGATTAGAGATGATGGTATGTGGTATCCCAAAATGGACCCACACTCATTCGAAGAAGATATTGGTAGTATATGTCGCTATGATGCTCTTCTTGTAGGCTATGAGAATGGCCATCTTCGAAAATCGATCAACCACCAAAAATACACAATCATTTCCTTGCTTGGTGGATGAAAGGTCAGACATGTAATCCATCAAAATATATTCCCAAGGCCTATCGGGAGTAGTGTTATGGAAATATTCCTCTGTGGACAGGTGAACTTTCCCTTGGATTATTGACCTCAATACCAAGACAGAAACAATCATTTGGACACTACCATTCCTATAAACTCATTTTTCTTATCAAAAAAGAGAGGAGAAGGTAAAGTAGGATTTACTATGTTTACGACGTTTGTCCTAGCTACTCCACAAGATTGATATGATTCCTGGCGCAAATCAATACCTGTAATGAACAGCAAAAAACAAGCAAATTCCTTCTACTCTAATCGATTAAGCAAAGCAAATTCATCTATGCAAATCAAATTAAACATAGACAAGCACATGAAAACACATACTTGAAGGAAATAGGCCAAGTATATTAAATGAGAAAAAAGAAAACTTATATACCATGAATGATGTCAATTTCAACTCCTCTAAGCTCTCCTCGTCCAAGCCTTGCATGAATCCCAATATCATAAATCTGATATCTCCAAGCTTCCCCCGGGATCAAAGGTTTGATACCTCTAATATTCCTCTTCTTATCCATGGAAAGCCCTCATTATATAGGATTTGGAGGCTTAACCACCATGGAGAAGATCACTCACTAGATCCACTAAAATGGGATCTCCAAGATTTTTACGGAGAAAATATATCTCAAGGATTTTAGGGAGAAAATATCTCTCGAGGATTTTAAATAGGAAATATCTCTCAAGATCCACCAAATTAGGATTTTGGTTTGAGAAAATATCTCAACCATCCATGAGATTCTCAACCTCTCCTTGAGATTAGGAAACTAAATGTGAGGTGGATTCTCACACAAAATTAATTTCCTTTTTATGAATATTAATAAATAATTCATGTGCACATAGTATTTTGACCTTCATATGATATATTTATCCTCCTCATTGACTAGGTATTGTGACAAATGTTCTTTCATGGTATTAAGGTGTATGCAACACTTAGCAAGGTGCATATGACATGTTTACGACACTTGTGACACTTAGGGTGAGTTACTTAAGTGTGGCATTTTGATGTGTAACAAATGCCCCCTAAAGTGTGAGGTCGGAAGAGAAATTGATGGTCGAAACACTTTACAAATTCTTCAATGCAAGGGTGCGGAGTTGGAGAACCTAGCAGAAGCTACAAACAACCATCAAACATTATTAATATATGTTACATTTATGAGGCAGTCATAACTATGCTCAGAATATGAGATGACTCAAAGCATGATCATCGACCAATACATTGTGGATCCATGAAAAATATTAACTAAGTACATGGCCACTAGAGATACAATGTAAATCCATACCTCCGTGACACGAACTGATCGTAGCCATGAAAAATACACAGTGGAGCTACGAGATGATAAAACATAGCCACGAACCAATACAATGTGGATCTATGTGACAGTATATATATATCATCATTCTCAAATGATCTCTTTCGCAGCCTGGGAAAAGCAAATAACAGAATGAACGCTCAACCCAAGGTCTTCATCCAAATCCTGATGTCGTGCGAATATATCCATGTGAATATATGATTTGATGTCGAACATGGTAGAAACAACTTGATTATCGATCATTGAGGTAAACCATCAACAAGTGCGAGGGAAATAACCAATGATGTCAATGACTCCCAAGGTATCCTAGTACATTCCAGCGAGTGTGAATCAATGAGTTGAGATCAAACATTTATGGAATCATCCAATCCTAGGTAAATGATGTAAACCTATTGCCGGAAGTGAGGAGGCATGTCATTGAGGCATGCAGGTCCCAAGGTACTAACCGGTTTCTAAGTCTAATTTCCATATGATGTGTTGAAGTCGACAGGAAAAGACTCGTTGAAGAAAGGCCTTGATGTATCCCCCATAATCGACACGAAATGGACACAGGAATGTGATGTAAGATGGAGAATTGAATGAGTATGGACTGACACGGGAAATGGAAACTGGAAATACTGCAGATGGATGGTTTGAATTCAAACTTCCCTTGAACATGATGAGGCACGGCAACTAACTTGGAAGCATTGACTCGACCAGTACCAAGAATGTAATGTGACAAAAATAAGAGCACTCTTCAATTGGACAAAAAAGTATGGTGACACATGGAATTGGTATGACTCGGAGACAAGTGGATTACCCAACTGTAAGATGAGACGCAAACATGCGCCATGTTCAAGGCAGGAAATAGTTTCCATAAAGGATTCCCAAAAACTTGACCCACTTCCTTCAATTTTCCCCCACCCAAATAAATGAGTACCTCTTTTTCATTAAAAGATCTCGAGGAGGGAACCACATGCTCGATATAACTCACCTTCGATAAGTTCCTCTTCCTTTATTTAACAAACTGAAAGAAGTAAGGGTTTGTTGCCATATGGGTCCTTTAATGTGTAGTTTAGTGAGTCCATAAAATGAAAACTCGGTGGTTTTTCATATTTAGAAAGTCTAAAAATAACTTAAAGGCGACTCCATGGATGACTTTTTCGTAAATTTAGTCTCCCAAGCCCGAAAAAAAAGTGTAAAACAACACAGGGGAGAACTCTTCTAATAATGCTTGATTAGAGTGCTCATTTTTCGTAATTAGTATCACGAGGCCAAAAAGGAGATAAATTATCACTCGAAAGATGCTTTTTCAAACCTTTTTAATGAGTGTGAAAGGAAGTAAGATCACTCGACAATCTTTTCATGTTTAGAGAGTCTAAAAAGAGCTTAAAGGAGACTCCAAAGAGTTCCTTTTTCGTATAGATTTTACAAGTCTGAAAAAGAGATAAAAGTGTACTCGGTAACCTATTATCACATATTTACGAGCACAAGAAATAACAAAGACTAATCTCGATAACTTATTCTCATTTATTTACGAGCACGAGAAAGAACAAAGCCTAAGCTCGTTTAGGAAAAATACTACTATGTTACGATGGGAATGACCTTCAAACGAGGATCACTCCTAACAGTGTGTCTCTCTATAGGTAGTTTTCCCCTAGCTTCTTTAGTAGAAGTTAGCAGTTTTTCTCCAGCATGATGTCGAGAGGCTGGAGACCTACCCCCCAAGCGTCGTTTCCTCCAGCTATTCTTCTTCTTTCCTAGTTTAGGTTTCTAGTTACTAATGGAAACATTTTCACTGGGCAAAGGAAAAGAAGGTTCAAGTACTCGAACCAAAGTAAGAATTGATTGTAATGGAGGGGGGTCTGTTTCATTTTTTAACGAGCTTGACAGAGACAATGAACTATGCTCGTGCCTCCCAGTTCAATCCCTAGATTTCTTTTCATTTTTTAACAATCTTTCTACATAGAGGAAAAATATGTTCGTAGCTTCTATTTCATTTTTTAACAAGCTTTCCATAGAGAAGAAAAATTGTTCTCAATACCTTTGTTTCATTTTTTAACGAGCTTGCCACAGAGAAGCAAAACTATGCTCAAAACCTCTCCTTGATCATGGATTCCAAGAGGAGAATGCTCTGGAAGGAATACATGTCAAGGGACAAACTTCATCCATGGCTTCTAGGATATATTCGCTAGATGGAATAAAAAAAATCTAGAAGGAATACATGTTGATGACCTCGATAAGGGTAGGGAGATCTGGCTCTAATATCCCTATCGAAGAGATGCCATGTCAACTACCAGATCTAAGTCAGGAGAAGGGAGATATTCCCTCTCGTGAGGGGTTGAACGCATGGGGCATGTCTTTACATAATTGACTTGTGATGGGGCAGAAATCCCTGGCATGTATGGATTGTTCAGAGAAGGCATATTGTTGACCATCAGATGAGGTTCAATGAATGAAATTTGGTCGATCGTTACGATGTTTCCGTTGTGAGGGAAACATATCACTCGAAAGAGAGTGGACACAAAATCTCTCATAACATAGACATAGTCTCTCCCGAGGACCAGGTTAAAGTCCAACAGGTCGTGAACTACCATCACATCGGCGTAGACCATTTTTCCTCCCAAAGTAACTAGAAACTAAGGAAGTATCCCTAAAGGTTGAATAACTCTTTTGTCAAAGGTCAACAAATTATGAGTCACAGGCGCAAGTTGTGGAGAACCAAAATCCTGCCAAGCATTCATGGATAAGATGCTAACAGAATCACCTTCATCTATTATAGTTTTAGGAATATTCCTATCACAAACATGCATGGTGATTTGGAAAGGCACGTAAGAAGGAAGATGAGGTTCTGTCAAATGATTCTAATTGATAGAAATCATATGATTGCTTGAAGGGGGTGCCATCGGGATGGGCAGAGTGCCCCCTTGTCCAGGTGAATTAGTATTAATGAGGTAGAGCTGAGAAAAATCCTCACTCTTTGAATGAGGAGTGGGATCGACCGATGATGGAATCCTATCGACCACTTTGGTTGCATTCTTCAAGGGAGGTTATCACTGTAAAAAAATTCATATGGATTCCAAGTCTCAGGACTTGGCAGGAGGCTAAATCAGTATAGAAGAGTGATAGACTAGCAGATGGGGTCATATCTAGAAGACGGATCTAAATCTGGCAGAGGTATGAAGTCGATGGGACCCGACGGGTCATGGATCGTGGGTGTTGCTGATCGACGGTTGTGGAGTGTATCGAGCAAAGAACTAGTGCATAGGTTAATCTCTTGAAGGCGAGCCAATAAAAATACCACGGTTTTGTCTCGAGGGCACATGGTGCCACCATATGCATATCGAGGGGGAAAGCGAGTCATCTTGAAACCACTCAATCCCACCCCGATGTCACGTGTCAAAATATCATTAGATATGTCAAATCCAAGGATTGCATGTGGAAAGGGAAATTTGATGGCCAGTCAAATCACCTCGGGACACTTGTTTGGGTACTTTCGTCCGTTCGATGCTAGGTAAGCGCCGCCATAAAAATGATTCAAAATATCATCATTTGAAATCAACATCCAAACGTGGTAATTCATTATCCCTACAAGGACATTCGTTAGTATCCCATGATTGGCACTCAACGATGATTGTTACTCAAAGCATGGGTGACGGTACTCTGTTTTGGGCAATTAATGTTTTATTATAGAATGGGGTAACCATGATTCAAATCATTCATCTAACTCTTGTACAACTAAGGGAGATAAGCCTATGCTTCCAAAAAAACCAATGGAAATGGAGAAGACAGATCCAGCAACCTTCAGTGAACCGGGATATTCAAATAATTTGGCAAAATTATCGATAAAGAAGAAAGAAAAGCTTGTTGCACGAATACTGGCAATAAAATTTCACACAGAGCCTGTAGATGAGTCAGGGTCAGGTGAAGAAATTATACTAAATTCTATCATGAAGGATTTAATTATCAATGGATACGTAGATGGACATCACCTGCAATTTGGCAAGGGTAAAAGGAGCAAGTGACAGAAGACATAGGTTACAGCTGAAGTGGTTGAAAGTGTTGGAAAAAACCAGTCTGCTTGGCTTGACACTTTAAAGGAAGAAATTGCTAATCTGAAATAGATTTCGGGCTAAATTAAGTATGTTTCAGAGAATTTTGTAATGATACAGACAAGTGGAATTTAGGGTAAAAATCTCGAATATGTCAGTTTTGATTATAATGCTCCCTAGAAAGTAGGAGCTCGATTGTGGTGCATTACTCCCCTTTGTAACTGATAGTTATTTTTGGAATCTTGGGGAAGATGATCCGTTTTGAATTCCCTATGCAATGTATCTATATATACTACCAAAGGGATAAATGAAGGTTGGACTTACCAGAGAGGGGCCTGCCCACGTAGCAGGAGAACTTTTTTGTTTTTTATGAAATTTTAATATAATCAGAAAGGGTTTTTCTGAGACAGTCGAGATTCATCACGATTTTGATGTTCAGTGTGTCTTCTTGTATTTCATTATTCGTGAATGTGTTTTTCTGCTAGTAATAATCCATAAGTAATAGAAGTAATTCATCTTTGTTGGTGCTCCTTCTTATATCGATTATACTTGTTATGTAATTTTGATTATTGTTTTAGACTTCACTCGTGATTAGTGCTCTGTTTGCAGTAGCCAATTATCATGTTTCTTCTTCTAATACTTCACCAAGAGATTCGCCATATATTAAACGCCTCTTGCTGATAGTACTCTTTCCTCTCCTCTCTGCCACCTCACATTACTTATTTGGCTGAACATCATTACTATTTTTCCTCTGTTCCCTCTAGAAATACATATCTTATAACTCTTCATTTATTTTTTTTGGAATGGACCCCATTGCCCAATGGCCCTACTCTTTTGTTTAGTCCTACCACCTTTAAATTTTAAACCATGGTAGAATCTGACCTTTGTACACGCATTGCCAAATCTTTTGAATATCCCAAATATTTGTATGCCTGAGAGAGCCCTCTCTGGTTGGAAAGGTCAGAATCCAACCTAAAGTTGTTTTAAATAGTTACCTTCGGCATATGTCTTCTAGCCAGATAGATTTACAGAGTGCTAACATTCTGGCGCCATTGTCGGGGACGAAATTGAAAATTTTTCCCTGGGAAATAATGACATGGTTGAGTTCTAAGGTCTAAGAGCAGCAGACACTTAGGCACATATTGGTTGTATTCCTGCTTTGGCGACTCCACACATCAAAAATCAGTTTGAAGGTGATTCCGCTGGTAGAAGAATCCAGGAATTTAAATTTTCAATGCAGAATCCACTCTCAATGTAGAATCCAGCTTCCAAAACATCATTTCCGACTCCACTCAAACTTCAAATGTGATTCAGAGATTCCACTGGAAGATGAGAGCCCCTGACAGAGGTATGAAAGGACATCATGGAGAAAACAAGTACTTAAACTTGATTTTTTTCCAAGACATTATACTTTTTGTTGTGAATTACCTCTGGTCCTTTCCTAAACATGCTAAACAATTTTTTCTTTACCTACTGCATTCAAATGATGATCATGATAATCTTGAAATTATATTTCCTCCTCTTAAAGTTATACAGATATTTCCTCAGTCCATCACTAATTTTGATCAAAACCTCCCATCTAAGCCATGTGATAACCACAACCAAGTTGATGAGCCTCATGAAACTAAGGCTGATATTTCACTTCATGTACTTGATCCAACACCCTCCAAGACCCAAAATAGATACAGACCCTTAAAATTACCCCACATCCTTCATGATTTGCCTCCAAAGCACTATGAATACCTACCTATGTTTGATATAGAACTTGGGGCCATCACAACTGGAAAAGACATCCAAGGGTTTGAGCATTTTATAGATTTGTTTGAGATTGACCATGATGATGTTTGTATGATGGATTTCTCTCAATCCTTGAAAGGAGATACCAAAGAATGGTTTAAACATTTGAATCTAGAGACGATTAGCTCATGGGAAGAATTAAAGAGTGTTTTTTCGAAGTTTTGGGGTAAGAGGAAATCTATAGACCTACAACTTACAGAATTATATGCCTTGAAAAGGAAAAGCAATGAGACCATTTCCACATTCAGTAGGAGTTTTTCCAGTATTTATTATGACCTTCCCAAAGAAATTCAACCCTATGAAGTTGTTCCCATGCTCTAGTATGCCACTACTCTTCACCCAGATTTGCCTTTCCTCCTGATGGAAAGAAGACCTGAGACCTTACAGCAAATGTTCAATGATGCTCAGGAGGTTCAACACAATATATTAGCATGTGAACAGATTCGAAGTGAAGGGTTGGGTGTTCCGGGACATGAAAATGAATATGAATAGAGAACGTTGGACCGAAATCTTCAGCATAAAATTGATGATATCATAAGTCCTCTTGAAGTTTTGAATGTAAATGACTTTGCAAAGAATTATATCCCACTTAGTGAAAGAGAAGGTACTTATGTAGTTTCTGATCCACCCCATGACAAGCATGGAGTTGATTGTTTCATATATTCATTTGTATATAGTCAAGAAGGTGAGTTTGCAAATCAGTTTGTTGAAGAACAGGTTAATATCCCAAGTTTTTTCTTGTTAGACAATATTGTCGATGTTGTTGATTTGCCTATATATGATGAATATGATGATGAATATGATGATGACCTCCCTAAAAAGTCAACTGCATTTCCTCTATCAGAAAATGTTATTTTTCGGCAGTATAATGAGAACAATCAGCCTGCTTATCACAGTTAAAGAGAAGAAAGTAATGGATCAGTTGAACGGAATTCTTTACCTTTATGCTTTTCTTCATTTAAATTTTTTAAAGAAAATTATAACATCATCATCGAAGCAACGGAATGTGTGTTGATGCCAAATCACATTGATTCACTAGAACAACTCGACAAGAAATTTCAGCAATATTCTCATGTGTTAGATGACCTTGTCACTTATTATGTAGAACGTCTTGTCAGTTCAAAATTGCAGCCATTGGTCGAAGAGGAACCTGAAAATGAGTGTGTTCGGCAATCCAAAGAAATTGAAAATTGTGCATATGAAAAAAGTGAAGAAAATGAAGAAGGTTTTGAATCAGAATACAGAGGACTTGCAAATGAAAACCATCTTCCATTATGTTTTTCTTCCTTTGAATTGTTGAAAACAAAACATGAGATAACAAAGGAAACAGAAAATTCTACCTGCAATGGCATTGCTTTACATCAAAAAATTGTTGTCAGTGAGGAAGATCAACAACCTTCATATGCATTTAATGATCATGTGGCTGATTACATGGAAGATTATTTCATCTCATATTTGCAGCCTGTGCTCAACTACTAGCTCGAAAATGAAGATATACATCAAGATTTCCAGCAATACAAAGTGTTTCAAAGTTGTTTTTCTTCCCCTATGAATGATGTGGTTGTCCAAATTCTGAGTGGCCTAGACAGAGATGAGAATTATGAAACTGCATATATGAAAACTTCAGGCAGTGAACAAACAAATGACATAGATTTTCAGGAAAGCAACAAAACAATGTATGCCACTTTTCAATCAGAAATACAGGAGGGTAATAAAGAGGTGATTGTTTTATTTGATTGACTTGAAAATCGTGGTTTTGAGAAAGCATGCATGAGAACTTTGGAATGTGAAATAGTTCATGTTGTTAGATTTCCACATTTGCAAGAAATTTATGAACGGGAACTTGTTCCCCTTCATTCATTTGTAAGCCAAAATGACAATCCTCAAGCAAAATTCCAGAAGGTTAATAAAACCAAACCAAAATTGTTTGATGAACAAGAGGATAGTCTTGATACACATAATCTAGTTGTCATATCTGAAAATGTTCTCAGAACAAAAGAGATGGAGAAATAACAACAAAAACTTATGAAAGAGGCTTGTCTTTTTGTTTTTTTTCATCAAGAAGAAATGATTTTTCATGGCTTTCATGACCCTGTGGGATGTTATATGGAAAATTATAACAATCAAAATTTAAGGCTTAGGATGGATTGTAAGCTCAAAGGTGAAGATAATGGAAAATCAACGTCAATATTAGATATGGATCATTTCACACCAACGGTTTCTTTTCAGTCAGTGTTGTCTTCTGATTCAGGAGGTTGTTACTTCCAACAGTCTCGACAGAATTTTCAGCCTCTTGATGGAAATCAACAGGGTAAATCTCATGAAAGAAAGAATGCGGTGGAAGAAGTGGAACATGATTGTGGTCTTATGCATGTGTTGGAATATCCATTTGCAATTTTTCTACAAAAAATAAGCAACCCCAATGTTTTTGAAATTCTAATATTCAAACTCATATATAACTTCTCAAAAGGGTTATCAGTGAATGGGATTTGGAACAAGCATGTGATAAATAAACAAGTAGTGAGTAAAGTGTTGGCTTGGTTGCATTGGCACTTTGATTTCACTTGATTGGCAGTTCATTTCAGCAGTTAGGGTAGGTAGGTGCAAATAATCTTGTAGATAAAGCATTTTCAAGTTTAGGTCTCCAAATAAAGTGTTCAGCCTCTAAGTGAGGACAGTATACAGATTGCAGTTTGCAACGGACATTGGTGACAAGTCAAGGTATTATACACATTTGTTGTAAGAGAAGCCCCAATGGATAAGGCACATGGTCTATTGTTCTTTGCTACCTCGCAGGGAGGATAACATCCTCAGTTGGAGCCCATGTTATCACTGTAAAAAATTTCATATGGAGTCCAAGTCTCAGGACTTGAAAGGAGGATAAATCAGTATAGAAGAGTGATAGACTAGCAGACGGGGTCATATCTAGCATATGGAGCTAAATCTAGTAGAGGTATGAAGTCGATGGGATCTGACGGGTCATGGATCGTGGGTGTTGTCGATCAGTGGCCGTGGAGCGTATCGGGCGAAGAACTAGTGCATAGGTTAATCTCTTAAAAGCGGGCCGATAAGAATACCACGGTTTCGTATCGAGGGCATGTGGCACCACCAGATGCATATCGGGGGGAAAAGAGGGTAAGCTTGAAACCACTCAAGCCCACCCTGATTTCATGTGTTATAATATCATTAGATATGTCATATCCAAGGATCGCATGTGGAAAGGGAAAGTTGACGGCCAGTCAAATCACCTCGGGACACTTATTTGGGTACTTTCATCTATGCGATGCCAGGTGAGCGTCGCCACAAAACTATTTCTAAAGCTCATCATTTGAAATCAATATCCAAACGTGGTAAGTCATTATCCCTGAAAGGATGTTTGTCAGTAGCCTATGATTTTCACTCAACGTTGATTGTTACTCAAAGCATGGGTGACGGTACTCTGTTTTGGGCGATTAATGTTTTATTATAGAACGGGATAACCATGATTCAAATCATTCATATAACTCTTGTACAACTAAGGGAGATAAGCTTGTGCTTCTATACAAACCAAGGGAAATGGATAAGACAAATCCAACAGCCTTCAGCGAACCAGTATATTCAAATAATTTGGCAAAATTATCGATAAAGAAGAAAGAAAAGCTTGTTGCACGAATACTGGCAACGAAATGTCACACAGAGCCTGCAGATGAGTCAGGGTCAGGTGAAGGAATTAGACTAAATCATATCATGAAGGATTTAATTATCAATGGGTACACAGACAGACATCACCTGCAAATTGGCAAGGGTAAAAGGAGCAAGCGACGGAAGACAGAGGTTAAAGCTAAAGTGGTTGAAAATTTTGGAGAAAACCAGGCTGCTTGGCATGACACTTTAAAGGAAGAAATTGCTAATCTGAAATAGATTTCAGGCTAAATTAAGTATGTTTCAGAGAATTTTGTAATGATACAGACAAGTGGCATTCAGGGTAAAAATCTTGAATATGTTAGTTTTGATTATAATGCTCCCTAGAAAGTAGGAGCTTGGTTGTAGTATGTTACTCCCCTTTGTAACTGATAGTTATTTTTGGAATCTTGGGGAAGATGATCCGTTTTGAATTCCCTATGTATTGTATCTATATATGCTACCAAAAGGATAAATGAAGGTTGGACTTTCCGGAGATGGGCCTACCCTCACAGTAGGAGAACTTTGTAGTTTTTTATGAAATTTTAATATAAGCAGAAAGGGTTTTTTTGAGACAGTCGAGATTCATCATGGTTTTGATGTTCAGTGTGTCTTGTTGTATTTCATTATTCGTGAATGTATTTTTCTACTAGTAATAATCCATAAGTAATAGAAGGAATTCATCTTTGTTGTTGCTCCTTCTTATATCGATTATACTTGTTATGTAATTTTGATTACTGTTTCAGACTTCACTCGTGATTAGTGCTCTGTTTGCAGTAGCCAATTCTAATGTTTCTTCTTTTAATACTTCACCAAGATATTATCTATATATTAAACACCTCTTACTGACAGTACTCTTTCCTCTCCTCTCTGTCACCTCACATTACTTATTTGACTGAACATCATACCTATTTTGCCTATGTTCCCTTTGGAAATACATAGCTTATAACTCTTCATTTTTTTTTGGAACGGACCCCATTTCCCAATGGCCCTTCTCTTTTGTTTAGTCCTACCACCTTTAAATTTTACACCATGGAAGAATCCGACCTATGTACACGCATTGCCAAATCTTTTGAATATCCAAAATAGTTGTATGTCTGAGAGATCCCTCTCTGGTTGGAAAGGTCAGAATCCAACCTAAAGTTGGTTGAAATAGTTACCTTCGTCGTCTGTCTTCCAGCCAGACAGATTTATAGAGTGCTAACAGGTTCAATGAATGAAAGTTGGGCGATCGTTACTATGTTTCCATTGTGAGAGAAACATATCACTCAAAAGAGAGTGGACACAAAACCTCTCATAACATAGACATAGTCTCTCTCGAGGAGCAGGTTAAAGTCCAACAGGTCATGAACTACCATCACATCAACATAGACCATTTTTCCTCCCAAAGTAATCGAAAACTGAGGAAGTATCCCTAAAGGTTGAATAACTATTTTGTTAAAGGTCAACAGATTATGAGTCACAGGTGCAAGCTGTGGGGAACCAAAATCCTGCCAAGCATTTGTGGATAAGATGCTAGCAGAATCACCTTCATCTATTATAGTGTTAGGAATATTCCTATCACAAACCTGCGCTATGATTTGGAAAGGCATGTAAGAAGGAAGATGAGGTTCTGTCAAATGATTCTAATTGATAGAAATCATTTGATTTCTTGAAGGGGGTGCAATCGGGATGGGCAGAGTGCCCCCTTATCCGAGTGAATCAATATTAATGAGGTAGAGCTAAGAAAAAACCTCACTCTTTGAATGAGGAGTGGGATCGACCGATGATGAAACCGGATCGACCACTTTGATTGCATTCTTCAAGGGAAGAGTGGGATCGATCGATGATGGAATTGGATCGACCACTTTGGCACTCTTTAGATGAAGACTAGGGTTGATCGATGATGAAACTAGATCAATTACTTAGGTTTCACTTTTCAGATGAAGAGTCGGGTTGATTGATGATGGAACTGGATCAGCTACTTGCATTATTGATTCAATCGATGATGAAACTAGATTGACCACTTGATCAAATGGAATGGGGATGGAACTAGATTGACCAATCCTTCAACTAATGATGGTTTGGGAGAGATATTATTATAACCAATTTGAAGTTGAATATTTTCCAAAAGATAAAAAGCCTCGTCCATATGAGGGAAATGGTGAGAGTAATGATCACCTTCGCATAACATACAAGGAAATTTGGAAGTTCTATTCTTCTTACCAACCTTAACGTCACTAGGTGATGGGGTGTCACTAGCATGTTTAGCAACGGTTGATGACATGGAAGACCACATTTATAATACCTTGGGGAGACCAGGGAAATACCTCAGAAAGTGGTCACCCTTAAAAAGCTTGCAAGGGAATTTGGGTTTAGGATTATTCGTTTTAGAATTGTCGACTTTATCAACACTCCCAGTACAATTAACAGTAGTTGGTTTCTTGGATCCAAAATGACCTTATGCAGTTGGAGGCTTGGTCTCTTTCTAATTTTTCTTCTTCTTCCCCTTCCATTTCTTATTCTTCTTATCAACCTGGATACTTGCTTTAGAGATTTCACTAGACGAAGAAGGAGAAAGGGAAGGAGACCTAACAGGTGAAGAAGGTGAAAGGTCAACATGAGGTTTATTTGTGGGTGGTGTGCTTACATCCAAGGAATTAGGAGAATTCGAAGCACTGGGAAAATTTGAGAGCACTAGAGTGGGAAACAACCAAACCGATAACCCAATAGTGAGTCCCAGAAGACTCAGTGTGGCAATACATGGAGGACCAATGTTTCCAAAATAAGGAAAGGTGAAAGGTTCCTTGGGAAAAGGGGTTCCTTCATTGGTACTCTCGGGAATTGACTCCATTGACACCGACTCGACCTAAGATCCACTAAGGAAAAAAAACATCACAGGCTACAAATCTAAGAATAAAACAATCAAACAAACCTTCCCACAATGAAACCACTAGTTGGTGATAAATCCAACATCGCGAGATCAATATATGAAGGGGTTGGGATAGAGTGGGTGGATCAGTTACGTTGGTGACCTGGTTAATAGACTTATGCCTTGGTGCAAGTTCCCACATGGTTTTACCCATGGGTGTACCCTCCAAGGAGCTCAAGTGAGTTTGACCAACATCTGACCCAGGTACGACGAAGACTCCCCTTCACCGTCACCTTGTGTATCAACCCTACAAATATAGGCCACTAAGGTTACCAACTTGCATTCAACCTCCAGGCGGGTACAGTCAACAGCCAGGAAGGAACGTATGGGCAGGATAACAAGTATGAAATTATTCAAGAGAACTAAAGACAAGTGGACCAGATTACCACTGAGAACCCCGAACGGATTTTAGATTCACGAAGCTCCGAGACCAAATGAAACCAATTGTTTCTCAGGAAGAACCCCTAATATACGATCTTTTATATAGGGGTAATCTCCACTACTCTCCCACATGCGACCTCGTGTTTAACCCCTGTGTGAGAGGGGGATCCCAATTATGCTTATATGAACAATTGGATTTACCACTCCTTAGCACAAGATTCTATGTTTTTTTTATGGCTTTGGAAAGTTATCCTCACAACCTATTCCAAATCCCTACACTTTAAGCTAATGTAGGTTCGCTACCAGATAATATAAAAGTGTATGAGAAATTTTAGGGTTGTTGTTTACTCAAGGGTGTGAAAGTGAAACTTATGATGTTTTAGACTCGACTTCGAAAGAATGCAGAATAATGAGATTGAAATCATTTTATTCAATGAATCCTACATACGCGACGAACAAGAGGTTCAACTTTCTTCAACAAAAACACCCAATTCCCAAATGCAATTTTCTAAATGCAATCTATTGCACTACCCAAAAGCAGGAACACAATTATCTTCTTTATTTGATTTTAAAAGAAAGCAAATGCAAATCCTTTAATTCTTCATTACTTTCAATCAAAATGAAAGAGTCGGATGCAGATACAAAAGAAACGAAGCAAAAATATTTCAAACAAAGAATGCACTCAAAGGATAATGTGAACTGAAAGAAACAAGTATGATAACTCGCTCAATCAAGAACTCAAATATGCAAAAGAGAAAGAAGATAAACACTCATGAAAATCCTCAAGCAAAGAGCAGCAAGAGACATAAATCAAGCTAGGTTGTCATAAGAGTCCTAATCATCCAGAAAAGTGAGATGTTTAAAATGAAGGCAAGAAGGCTCAATACCAATCAACCTTTGCAAACCTTAGTTTATGAACATTCCTAAACAATCAAGCAATCTGAAATATTTACGAGACGAAGATCAGATAAACTCAAAAGGCAAAAAGAACCAAGGGATCTTGTTAACCCAAGGGGACCACAACTAAGAGAAAATTTGTGAACTCAAAGGATAAAAATAAATGAGTGATAAATTCCCAACTCTTAGCAAAACAAAGTCAAGAGTATTCAAAGGTCTATGAGAAAAAATCCCCTCGTGATTAGCTTGAGAAAAAGTGAGCAGAAAGGGGCAGAAAAACCTAGAAAATGATATCAACGCTCATGTTTCCAAAGGGACAGAGTGCTATAGTGCTCTGGTATACACTATAGGGGAGCGTTGATCATAGATCAGCGCTCTGGTGTACATAGTAGAGGAGTGTTTCCCTTCCCAAAAACTCAGAAAAAAAAGGCTAAAAACTCATAAAACTTTGCCAAAGACTCTGTGAAATCTTCAATGAAGAAGAGAGAAAGGGGAGTAAATCACAAACAAATAGCAAATAATATCTAAAGGTGAGAAAAATATTAGAAGATCCAAGGAAATACAAGTCAATGTCCTTTCCCAGTGGAGTCACCAATTTCTGTTATGGAAATATTCCCCTGCAGACAAGTGAACTTTCCCTTGGATTATTGAACTCGATACTAAGACAGAAACAATCATTTGGACACTACCATTCCTATAAACTCATTTTTCTTATCGAAAAAGAGAGGATAAGGTAAAGTAAGATGTACTATGTTTATGGAGTTTTTCCTAGTTGCTCTTATCCGCAAGCTTGATATAATTCCTAGCACAAATCAATACCTACAATGAACAACAAAAAACAAGTGACTTCCTTCTACTCTAATGGATTAGTCAAAGCAAATCCATCTATGCAAATCAATTTAAACATAGACAAGCACACGAAACCACATACTTGAAGGAAATAGGCCAAGTATATTAAATGAGGAAAAAGAAAACTTACAGACCATGAATGATGTCAGTCGCAACTCCTCCAAGCTCTCCTCGTCCAACCCTTGCATGAATCCCACGATCATCAGTCTGATATCTCTAAGATTCCCCCAGAATCAAAGGTTTGATACGTCTAATCTTCCTCTTCTTCTCCATGGAAATCCCTCATTATATAGGATTTGGAGGCTTAACCACCATGGAGAAGATCACTCACTAGATCCACTAAAATGGGATATCCAATATTTTTACGGAGAAAATATCTCTCAAGGATTTTAGGGAGAAAATATCTCTCATATTTTAAGGAGGAAGTATCTCTCAAGATCCACCAAATTAGGATTTTGGTTTGAGAAAATATCTCAACCATCCATGATATTCTCAACCTCTCCTTGAGATTAGGAAACTAAATGTGAGGTGGATTTTCACACTAAATTAATTTCCTTTTTACGAATATTAATAAATAATTCATGTGCACATAGTATTTTGACCTTCATATGATATATTTTTCCTCCTCATTGACTAGGGGTTGTGAAAAATGTTCTTTCATGGTGTCAAGGTGTATGCAACACTTAGTAAGGTGCATTTGACACTTTCACGACACTTGTGACAATTAGGGGTGAGCTACTTAAGTGTGGCATTTTGATGTGTAACAGTAGGAAGAGGGGTGTATAAGCCTTGCTTCTTTATGGTTGTCTTGGAAATGGTATAGGTATTGAAAGATATGATATACTTGATGATTTCCTGTCGAAGTTTTGGCCAATAAAAATGTTTATGTAGAATGGCCACAGTTTTCTCGATGCCAAAATGTCCTGCCATCCAACTATAGTAAGCCTCCCAAATCAGCTTTGCACACTCTCTTGCAGGAACACAGAGATGGCCCAGATGGCATAACACTCCATATTGAAAGTGAAAATTGGTGACATTCACGTCTGTACACAAGATCTTATAGGCGGTAACGAAGTCAGGATCTTGTTGATAAATTTGGGGCCACTCAAATGCCTCATGCCCACATGAATGGAGAACGGTGGTGAGTGCAGCCACAGGAGGTCGGCTGAGGCAGTTAGTGACATGATTTGTGTTCCATGTGTGTACTTGATGTTGATATGGAATTGTTATAGGCAGATGGACCACTTCTGATGGCGGTCGTTCTGCAACTTCCCATGTGTTTGTATGAACTGCAAAGGCTTGTGATTAGTGTGGATAATTTTCTCCTTTCTGATAATGTAATGCTTCCATTGACGACAGGATTGTACAATGGAATACATTTCCTTGTCATAGGTGGGGTATTTTTGGATAGTATCTGAGAGTGTCTCACTATGGTACGCTATCGGATGACCGTGTTGAGTGATAATTGCACCTACAGCATAGTCAGATGCATCAGTCTCAATCTTGAATCATTGTTGTAGATTGGGTAAGGAGAATACTGAAGTTGAGAACTAGTGATGATTTAGATCACAAAATTCTCGTTTTTGTACCTTCCCACATGAAAAATTTTCCTTTCCACCACCCTTGGTCACTTGGTTGAGGGCCCATGCGATATGGGAGAATCCCAACACAAACCATCGGTAGAAGTTGGCAAGTCCCAAGAAGCTCTGAAGCTCGGTTAGTGTGCTCAAGGCTAGATAATCACAGATGACTTGGATCTTAGTTGGATCCACATGTACCTCATGTTCATCAACAATGTAGCTGAGGTATTGGACCATGTTCATGCCAAAGGAGCATTTTTCCAAGTTGGCATATAGCTTGTGTTGTCGTAGAGTGCTCAAAACCTGTTGAATATGTTGCATGTGCTCCTCCCAAGTTCTGTTGAATATGATGATGTCATCCAGATATACCACCACAAAAGAGTTGGTTAAGGGTCTCAATACATCATCCATCAACCTCATGAAATTTTTTGGTGCATTTGTTAGGACAAAGGGCATGACCAACCATTCGAAGAGACCTCCTTTAGAATTTAAAGTTGTCTTCCATACATCAGTCGGTTCGATGGGAACCTGGTGGTAGCTAGACTTTAGGTCAATCTTTCTGAAAATCTTGGCTCCCTTGAGTTGGTCAACAAGGTCATCAATTTGGGGAATTGGGTACCAGTTCCTAACTGTGATTTTGTTTAATTCTTTGTAATCATTGCATAGCCTCCAAGTCTTGTATTTCTTCTGCACCAGTACAATCAGGCTTCTACAAGGGGAGGAGTTGGGTCTGATGTGCCCTTTTTGAAGAAGATCTTGGATCTAACGCTTTATTTTGTCATTTTCCATCAGTGACCGACGATAAACTGGTCCATTATGCAGAGGTGCACCAAGGGTTAGGTCAAATGGATGCTTGACTTGGCAGTGTGTCCGTACCTCAGTGGGTGAGGAGAAGATGTCTCTATACTCTTCCATGATTCCATCCACTTGCTTCTACTGTAAAGAGAGGCTCTGTGTAGAGGTCATGGATTTGGTAGAGACCTTCTACTTATTTTGAGCACAAATCACAAAGAAGACAAACTTCTTGGTCTATGAAATGACCTTACTATATTGCTTAGCAGAGATTAAACAAATAGCAATATGCGGTGCTACCTCTGGTATCCTATACAATTGTTTACCTAAAGTAATAATAACACTATGGGGTCTAGACTCATACACAACATGTTGCTTCCACAAATATGGTTTTCCTAAAAGAACATCACAAACTTCAAGGAAACAATATCACACAATACCTCATCTTTGAAGGGATTAATGTCGTAGGGTAGACGACATTGTTAGTTGACGCAGAGATCTCTTCCCTAGGGAAGTCGGCCGATGGTGTAGGGTTGCAGGTGTATTTTCATCGACAAGTCTAGCAGCTTGACGACCTTTGTTGAGATCAGGTTCTTCTTATTGTCCCTATCGATAATGAAATGAAGTGGAGCCCCCTTTACCCACATATGTGAGTGAAAGAGTCATTCCCCTTCCTCTGGTTCTTTTGGTCCACTTGGATGGACTTTGGTGGTAGTGAAATTGGTGTTGGGTTCAACATCGATAATCCACTTCCATCGTTATGGATATGATTCAGAGTTAGAATCTGCCTCAGACTCAGAATCTTTTAGCTCGGCCACCAGCGACTACTTGGAGTGAATTTATTCGGTGTTGTGACAAGGGATTTTATGGTATTCACACCACTTTCTCGTATCCTTCTTTGACTTCTGATTACCCTTCTTGTGTTGCGAATTGGATTGGTTGTATTGAGAGTGGCCATATTTTCTATGTCCCTTTTTTGGGGGGTTGGGGTCGCCTTTGACCTGCTTCAGCTGTGAGGAGTTTGCACTCTCGCCTCTTCTGCTTAAATTTATGCTAGATCTTGAAAGCATATCTATAAGACGTACCCAACGATGCAATGTCCAGAAACTCCATTTTTGTTTGAATGTATCTATGCAAACAGCCACCGTATTTGAGTACCAGATGTCGTTCAAAGTCTTTGATACCCAATTTGGTGTGCAGAGTATGGAAAATATTGGTGAAATTTGGAATTGTCTGATCCCTTTCCTGACATAGGGTGGTCAATCTTGTGTACTGGTCCTCATAGATTCCAACATGGTAGTATTGTTCTTTAATGGCATCCCTGAAGGAATCCCATGTGGGAGCGACCGAAAATATTGAAGATTCCCCTATGGCCCTTTGCTCAGAGTAAGTATCCCACCAGTCCTTAACATGTGGGACGGCCTTGAGGAGTGCAAAAGTAATATTCTCCCTATTGGAAAAATTGTGGACCAAAAAATACACTTCGAGCAAATTCAACCATTTATCTACAGCATCTGCATCTATCAATCCTTTAAATAATGGAATACCAAAATTTACTTGTACCTTGAAATGGGTTGCATGGCCACTTGATGAAAATGTGTCTCTTATGGGCAGCCACCGAAGGATATGTGCAAATTTTTCCATCATCCTGTTCCTTTGTCTCACAAGGGATTCCTTAAGAAACAGTTTAAAAGGATCTCTTTCTCCATCATCTTTCTTCTCTTCCCCCATGAGTTGTGGTCGGGCTCAGAGCGGTCAATCTTGAAAAGGCTCAATTGGTTCGAGTCCCAACTTCTTGTACCCATATCTTGTCGAGGACATGCACGAAGAAAATAAATGAAGAGAAAACCACTCTGATACCACTAATCCATAATTATGCGTGGAACGAAATAAATAACAGAGTGAATACAATAACACATAGATACAGACAACAACAACAGATATCCAATGAACAATAACTTCTATTGAATAAATAAAATAGGTTGAAAGTGTAAAACCGCAGAACTAAAAATAACTTGCTCGAATGGTGGTAGTTATATCTAAGAAGATATGTGGCTGCTATGCACATCTGTCTGAGTAGAATGATTACAATGAGGCTCCATAGGCCTTTTTATCATTACTCATGAATGTCAAAACCCTAGACATCCAAAAACCTAACCCTAGGAGATGAAACGCCAAAATTTATGTGGGCCCCGATGGGTAAGTTGATACCCCAACTTCCTAGGGTCGTAAATTTTTCATACGAACTCCATTTTAGGTGTTTGATAGCCCATGGGAAATATATTTTCAAGAGCCACACATTATGTTGTCAAACTCGGACTCTGTCTATAGTTTGACTGTGGCAAGCCAAAAAAAAATTGTTTAGGGCCCCAAAACATCCCTAGAAGTATAGAAAGATGTACTGACATGAAAACTTCCAAAATAAGCCAGTTGGATTAGGTGGGAAGCCACCAATATCCACCTGCAAGTTGTGTAGGGCTTCAGATAGCCCTGGAAGTGTAGAACCCACAATTACAAAGAATTACAGAAGAACGTGTTGAACTGAAAACTCTCAAGAGCCAGTTGGAATAGGTGGGTGGCCACCAATATCCACTTGGATCAGATAAGATCCTCCTAGACTAGTTGTTAAAATTCCTTTTGCCTCTAATTTCCAAATACATGGCCACAACCATGCCTCAAACGATAAATTATGAGGGAAAAAGATGTTCAATAGTAAAATTTCATTTTTTCCATAAATGATAAATTATGTTGTTCTGCCCAAATTTATATTTAGAGTAACTTGATCCATCCACAATGAATTTTAGAGTGCACTAAGCCAGTTATAGTGATGGTCGACCACCATCTTCTTGAAATTTCAAATCAATTTTCCACTAGTCGACTTCATGACACCATTCCCTTGTAAGTAGTAGTTATTCAAGCAGTGAAACAATTCCTTTATACATAGAAAACTCAGTTAGATCTATAGATGAAAAATATGAAGCATTATTAAACATTGGAATAGATAGGACACCAATTCTCATGATGATATGTTGCTCCAAAAACTGTATCACTATTGTATTGTTCATTGTTGGGTATGTGTTATATTTTTTGTACGAGTAGTAGTGTGTGTGTGTTGCATTGGGCACGCAGGGGGGTTAGAGGGGGGGGCACTAGGCCCCCCCTTGTGGGGTGTAGGGGGGAGAAGCACCCCACATGGGAGTTAAGGGGGAGCACCCCTGGAAAAAAAAAAATTATGCCTCGAAAAACATGTCACATATTTAGGTGGTTTTTCGGCACATGGTTTTTTGTCGATGGTTTTCTATTTCCGGTTAAGGAATTAGGGTTGTTGACTAATCCAGGTCATTGGGTTAGGGTTTTGGATATCCCTAGATCCTATATGTATATTGTATTGTAAACAATGTATCACAATGAATGAATATAAAATATGTTGGTTTTCTCGATTTGGGTTTCCAGTGAAAAAATCTTTGTGTAATGTTTGTATTTTCCATTGTATCTTTTCTGGTCTTTTACTGAAAATATGTTTGCAGTAAATATTGTACAAGATTAAAATCTACATTTGGTATCAGAGCTTTGTTGGCTTCAAGGGGACACCTTTGTGGTCAAGGGTTTGGCTCGGGACTGTGATAAGCCTTGTTACAGTGGGAAA
>ML808962.1:195498-212141 GCA_009831015.1 Picea engelmannii | reverse complement strand
AGTAATGTAAAAATGGACCTTTCAAATGTTAGAGAATTCAATATTCCATAGAGCATCATCGAGGGATGTTTGTTTTCAAAAAACCATCATACAGTTCCCGAAGGTTTACAAGATGCATTGTAATCCCGCTCCTAATCTCTTAAATTGCATTTGTTCCAGCGTCCACAATTTACATTTAATTTTTCATGGTGTATCGATTATTGTACAACACACTATATAGTTATTTTCTTTTAAAGGTGTTTCCTTCTCATGTGTATTTACATATCACAAGTCCACCCAAGTGCTTAAGAAAAGAGCTCATGGTGAAGGGATGTTTATTTTAAAATTTTCCTTATGTGGAAATGTATAGTGTGATGATGACCCAAGGGGTTAGGTTAACTGACTGTCATTGATGTTGCTAGGCATTTGGCTAGTTCAGTATTTACAGGTGCTCGATATGAGTACCCCAATGCACTAATCTACATTGATTGATTTACTATAGATGCCATCCAGAAATGTGAAGAAGCAGCTCTTGGGATTCCCCGTAAAACTTTCCTTAAAATTAAAAAAAGAATACAACGTGGGATATTTCAAAGAACACTTTATACATTGTGCTCCAAATATTTGAAGCACATCAATTCTAGTATACATGGTTTGCATTAAATATTAGAGGTACATCATTACATTTTGCAATGCACCTATTATTGTGAGACACATTGTGTATTTTTTTTTTTAAAGTGTTGCAGTTATTAATGCACCTTTGTATCCTAAGCACACAAATGCATCTAAGATAGCAGAACATGAGTGTGTCGATTGAAGCGATGCATTGTGGCTAGGGTAAAAATACAAAATAGGTTATGTATAGTTATATTTTCAAATTCGTTTCTTATTCCTTTAATGTTGCATTCACTCCAAAGAATTGGTGCTCCGTTAATGTTTAAGTTTGCACTACTACTCGTTGTCCATCTCCCCAATGCTTGCTTGCACATGTTTCCATCTCCACTTTGACCAAAGGCAAACGCGGACAAAAATATGTATATTTCCATCTCCACTTTGACCAAAGGCAAACGAGGAAAAAATATGTATAGGCAAAGTGTTGTAGACAAGGTTTTGAGAGGAAAAAATGAACATAAAATTAATGCTTTGGATTTTTTTTTAATGTAATGGAGCATGAAAGTGGAAAGTAATATGAGGGTTATGTAGCATATTGGCGTGATCAACTCTAATGTATGCCTACCCATATATACAAAATGGTTGTTTATCCCTACCTATGGTTGAAGGAATAGAAGGTCATTCATCATCATATTAGTTAAGTTCTCAATTTAGAGTACTCCAATAGATCCCAATGAAATACAATAAAGTATATTTTGTTTTGTTTTTATTTATTTATTTATAATCATTTTAATTGATCAATTTATTCTGTTAATTGTTTAATTTTTTTTCAATTTGTTTAGTAGCAAATTGGAATGCTTTGCTCCTAGAGTAAGACCTAAAAATACCTTTGATTAGCTAAGAGCTTGTGTTTCTTGGACGTAAGGAAACAAGTTAACAACTTAAGACCTAGAGGTATATGACAAGAGTAGAAGTCTTCCCCCTTATGGACCATGAAAATGTCATTTTAGGTGGCATGGTTTTCCTTGAAGAATAATAATGAGTCAACTTGTATATGTTGATAGCAACTAGTGATGGTTGTCCTTATTATCGGTTGACAAATGGGTTATGATAACTTTTGCCACCTTTGAAAAATAAATAAATAAATAAAGGAAAAAGAAGCAAATTGGAACACAAATTCAGGTGGATATTGGTGGCCGCCCACCTGTTCCACTAATTCAAAATGGTTCCACATCTTAGCAAATTTTCTACAATTTTTTGGGTCGCAAACTTCCGAGGCCGTTTTGAGGCCTTAAACGTTGTTTTTTTGACGTGTAAACACCTAATAGATGTCGAAGGCATCTATTGGATTGTTTAGAATGTGTGCTTCTCGACTAGACCTTTCCAATGGGCTACTGATCACCCCAAATGGAGATTGTATGCAAAAGTAACGCCCCTGGGAAGTTGATGTATTAACTAACCATATCGGGGCCCACAAACCTTTTGGTGTTTAATCTTCCAGGGTTAGGTTTTTGGATGTTTATATTTCTCTCATTAATGCTTTATGTCAAAATTCCTTTTCGGCCTCTTTGTAATCAACTTCTTGTGAATGAGCATAATCATCACATATCTATATTCAGAGATAAGCTACCACCATTCTAGCTAGCTTGTGTGCTTTGCATTTTACAGTCTTTTGTATTCCAGGTAGTCATTAATACAATCTGAATTTAATTGTATTAGTGTGTTTCTTGCAATATGTCTATGTGTTTCCTTGTTATATCTTTGCCTTCATGTCATTCTCAATATAATCTCGATCAATGGTATCAGAGTAGTCTTCTCCTTGTCATTTCTTAGTGCATGTCCTCGACAAGGTCAGGGTATAGAGAGTTGGGTCTTGAGTTAGTTTCTCTAGAGGACAACCACTCTTCCCAACCCAAGCAGCCTCCCACGACAAAAGAAAAGAGAGATGATGGGGCAACAAATCCTATCAAACTGTTGCTCGAGGAATCCCTCGTGCAACACATGAATGAGATGATGGATAATTTCTCCTAGATCCTCCGACGACTCCCAACAACGATGGCAAAACCTTCAACCAATAGTCACTTTGGAGGTATGACGCCATTCAAGGTACAACTTAACTTTGATATTCCTTTATTTGAAGTCCAGATAGACGTCGACACTTTGAAAAAATGGTTAAGTATGCCACAGGGTTATTTCTCTGTCCGAAATTTCTCCAAAAGTGAAAAGAACACTTTTAGACTTCTTAAGGCTCTTCCCCATGTTAGAGATTGGTGGGAAACTTACTATGAGCAACATGTCGAAGATAAGTCTACAATTTTTGGGCTGGATTTTGTCAATGCCCTCAAGGAGCAATACTACCTTGTTAGAAACTATGATGATAACTCCGTGACAGGAGAGAGACCAGACGATGCCAAAGTACACCAACATCTTCCATACCTTGCACACAAAGTTTGGTATTAAATACTCCAAGCAACACTTAGTCCTGAAGTATCACAGTGTCCTACATAGGCACATCCAAATAGATATGGAGTTCTTGGACATCTCCTCATTGGGAGTCACTTATCGATATGTTGTTAAGATCAAGCAAAGGTTCAAGCAAAAGAATAAGTGTGATTTCAACTTTGCAAACCATCACGACATAAGCATGGTAAAGGTAGCCCTAACTTCCAAAGAAAAGGATAGAGCAAGGATGGCCAGACCTAGGACAACCATTCTAAGCCACCAACAAATAAGGGTAAAAATAAGTTAAAGAAGGAAGCTAGAAAGTGGAGTGAGTTCCACAAAATGCATCGGCACAACACTAATGAATGTCACTCGGAATACTTATTGTTGGATGAGATGAAATCCTCAAAGTCAAATGTCGACTCAGACTCTGATTCAAAACCGAGTAAAGGAAAATGAATAATTGATGCAGAACCCAGTGTCAGTGTCACTACCACAAAAGTCCAACTAGAGGAGCCTAAATAAGAGGAGCGCCTCTTCCACTCATAGATGTGGGTGAAGGGGGACCCACTCCATCTCATTATTGACAGTGGTAGCTAGAAAAATCTAATCTCAGTAGAGGTAATCAAGACATTGAACCTGACAATGATGCCACATCCTCAGTCATACACCATCGTTTGGCTCATCTAGGAACGAGACATATGCATTAGCCAACAATGTTGCCTGCACTACGACATCAAACCCTTCAAAGACGAGGCATTGTATGATGCTTCCTCCCTTGAATTTTGTGATGTTATTTTACGTCAACTATATATGTGGAAGCGTTAAGTTGTTTACGAATCTAGGCCCCGTAGTGTCATTACTACTTTGGGAGGTCAATTCTACAGGGTACCGGAGGGAGTCCCAACTACTGCGGTCTCTTTGATCTCCTCGAAGCAGTGTCGTAAAGTGGTTTCTTAGACTAGGTGATTTGTCCTCTTTATGGCCCATTCAAAAGGTGAACGAAATTCCATTGCAACAACCAAAACCTTTGCACGAGGTCTCTTTGCACAACAACAATAGGTGGAAAAGATAGTAGAAGTGAACAAAGACATATTTGCCTTGCCTACTGGGGTGTCTTTGCTCTGTTAGGTAAACCCCTCAATTTATTTGGCACCCAATGTTACTTTGCCTAACACCCCTGTATACAGGAATTATGTTATGGAGAATGAAGAAATCAAACGCTGGATCCAAGAACTAATTCTCCAGGGCCACATTAGACCAAGCTTCTCACCTTGCGGGAGCCCAATTATTCTGGTGCAAAAGAAGGATGGGACATGGCGAATTTGTGTTAATTACAAAGCCTCGAATAAGATCATAGTAAAAAATCGATACCACATCCTGTAGATTGATGATCTTCTCAATCAACTCAAGGGAGACAAATTTTTCAATAAGATTGATCTTAAGTCAGGTTACTACCATGTGTCGATTGAGAAAATCGATGTATTTAAGACAACCTTCAAGTCTGAATAAGGTCTCTTCAAGTGGTTGGTCATGCCTTTCAACTTGAATAATGCCCTGACCACATTCATGCATATGATATATTGCGGCCACTCACAAATTCCTTTGTGGTCATATATCTAGATGACATCCTCATCTTTAGCAAAACTTGGGAGGAACGTTTGAAGCACATTCAACAAGTCTTGGGCACCTTGTGAGAACACAAGTTGTATTCCAATTTGGAGAAGTGTTCCTTTGAAATGCAAAGAATCCAATATTTTGGATACATCATGGATGAGCAAGGTGTGCATGTGGATCCATCCAATATCCAAGTCATCCACGATTGGCCGACCCTGAAGACATTGGCCGAGCTTCGCAACTTCTTGGGCCTCACCAACTGCTACCATAGGTTTGTGTTGGGGTTCTCTTATATCGCTTGGGCCCTAAGCCAATTGAACGAGGGTGAAGTGAAGGCCAAGCTTGTTTGGGCTACACCCCAGTAGAAATCATTTGAGGATTTTAATTTCACCTCTGCTCAGCACAAGTCCTTATTCCACCAAACCTGCAAAAACCATTTGAGGTTGATACATATGCTTCATATTATGTTATCGGTGCAATCCTCACTCAACATAGGCATCCAATGGCATATCACAATGAAACACTATCTAATCTTGTTCATGGATACCCCGCCTACGACAAAGATTGTACTCGATGTTAAGGTTTAATCTATTATTAGGTTTCCTTTTAATTCACTAGATAACCATATCATAGATAAGATCACTGAGAAATACACAATCACAAGAGACACAACATTTATCCTGGGAAATCCTCATGGGGGAGAAAACCCAACAAAAACTTCCTTAATATGGATAGCCAATACAATGCCAAGAGAATAAACCAAACAAGACAGAAAGTCCTCTCCCAAGTAGTGCGCCTCTCTCTCTCTCTTCTTCTCCAACTACAGCTCCAGACTTGGGCTCTGATCATCAAGTGAGTGAGTGAACAAATGAGGCGCTAGCCTCTCTTATTTATACAATCTGGCACGTGTGAACTGGGGTGTCTTTTCACTGGCTGGGACGACTTCTCATTCTGGGTGGTTATAACCACTTAAATATATTCTGGGTGGTGATAACCACTTTAATATATTCTGGGGCCGACTTTTCATTTAGCCCATTACAATTAGGGTTTGACCAATCCGCAAAAGGGGATTTGGTTAATTACAATACCCGACATGATCAATCCGAAAAAAGGGGATTGATCTAATGAATAATACATCAATAATAATTAGAATACTCTTTGCAGTTACATTATTTCAACACTCCATTGTGCAGGTGTGTAGACAATGGAAGAATTACATTCTAGGGAAGGAAATGATCATCCACACTGATCGTAGGTATTTTCAATTCATGTATACACAAGGAAAGTTACAAAGTGATTGCCATCATAAGTGGTCCATGTACCTACAACAATTCTACTTGAACATCAAGCAAAAGAAGAGCAACACCAGCCATGTCATAGACTGCCTCAGTTGATCCTCGGTTATGGCACTAACCACAGTTCTTGACTCCTGTGGGCATGAGACATTCTGGTGGCTACAATTATACAATAGTGACTCTGACTTTGTTGCTCCCTATCATACATTGAACACAAGCAAACCAATTTCAAAGTTTCATCTCCAGGAAGGACTGTTATGCCATCTGATCCATCTTTGTGTTCCTTCAAGCGAGCGTGCAAAGATTATTTAGGAAGCTCATTGTAATCGAACACTAGGACACTTTGGTGTGGAAAAAACAGAGGCAGTACTGCAAAGTATTTTTATTGGTCGAAGCTTCGACGAGATGCCTGCAAGTACATTAGATTATGCACTTCCTGCGCCATTTCCAAACCCACCATCAAGAAACAAAGGCTATAAATCCCTCTGCCTACACCTAATAGGCCTTGGGAGTCCATCTCCATGGATTACATGTCCAATCCACCTTCAACAAAGCATGGGAATGGCTGTGTCTTCATGGTCGTTGATCGATTATCTAAGATAATAGTTTTGACACCCTGCAAGAAGAGCATCAGAACCAAGGCCACCACTGAGCTCTTCTTTGAAAGTGTTTGGGTTCATTTTGGGCTCCCACAAACCATTATTTTAGATCGAGACATTATGTTCTTGAGCACTTTTTGGTCCAGCCTATGGTCGATGATGGACACCAGGCTAATCAAATCATTTGCCTTCCACCCACATATTGATGGAAACATAGAGGTATTCGACAAGATGATTGTCCATATCGTGACGATGTACAATTCCAAACATCCATGCACATGGGATGAGAGCCTTCCTTATGTTCAACATAGCTACAACAGATCCCTCCACAACTCTATAGGTGTGCTTGGGGTTCCATCCATTGACCCTCATTGACGTAGCTCTACCCATTGCAACTGCACATGAAGAGTTCTCCCATGCTTAGAATGAGGCTGATAGAGAGACTAAATTTGTTGAGTGAATCTGAAACATTCAACAATAGGTTCATGACATTTTGTAGAAAGCCAATGCCAAGTATAAGCAGTGCCACGATAAGCATGGGGTATCTCATAAGTTTCAGGTTGGAGATAAGGTATGGTTGCATTTACAGAAATAACATCTCACATGATCCCATTAGAAGTTATTCCCACTATGATAAGGGCCTTACACAATCACCAAGGATGTGGGTGAAAATTATTTTGAATTAATTATTCCCCCTTTCCTTGGCTTGCACCCGATATTTAATTTGGAACTGCTTTGACCATATTTTCCACCTCTCCTAGACACTTCGGATGCGACCGAGCACTTGGCCCCTACAAAACTTGATCATCAATGCACCGAACAAGAAATAGTTGATTATATCATTGACACCAATATGAAGTGCATTCGCCATCAAAACATCCAACTCTATTGGGTCGTCAAAGTAGGGCAGTTTCTTCACTAGGGAATGTGGCTCACAAGGAGTCAGATTCAAAAGAAATTTCCCCATATGATGGAGGAACTTGACACAATGGGGACCATTGCTTCTTAAGAGGGGAGGATTGATCCAAGTGGATACTAGTGGCCACCCACATGTTCCACTAATTCAGAACGGTTCCACATCTTATCAGTTTTTTAATGGTTTTTTCGGGTCCCAAACTTCTGGGGTCGTTTTGAGGCCCTAAACGACATTTTTTTGATGGTGAAGCACCCAATATTCTATTTGGTGATTCATAATTTGTACTTCTCAGCTAGACCCTTCCAATAGGCTACTGAGCACCCCAAACGAAGATCACATGCAAAAGTAATGCCCCCGAGAAGTTGATGTATCAACCAACCACATTGGCGCCCATAAAGCTTTTGGTGTTTTGTCTTCTAGGGTTAGGTTTTTTGGATGTTTAGGGTTTCTCATTGATGCTTTATGTTAAAATTCCCTTTCGGCCTCTTTGTAATCAACCTTTTGCGAATGAGGATAATTTTCACATATATGTCTTCAAAGGTAAGCTACCACCATTCTAGCTAGTTTGTGTGCTTTGCATTTTACAGTCTTTTGTATTCAAGACAGTCATTGATAGAATTTGAGTTTAACTGTATTACTGTGTTTCTTGCAATATCTCTGTGTGTTTCCTTGTTATATCTTTTCCTTCATGTCATTCTCAATATAATCAAGATCAAACACTTGTTATAATTATGACCTAAGTTGCAAGTACGCTTTCCATGATACTTGAGTTGATGGAGTGTTGATGAGGTGTGGGTCGTGATAATGTAGTAGTACTCATTTCATGATAATAAAAAGTATTATCTATGACAATGCCTTTGTTAACGACCATTAAAAATGAGACCAGGGCGAAAATCCTAGGTGATTTTGACAAAAAAGATGCCCCTAAAATGGGACTTTGCAATTGAAGATGTTCTAGTTCTAAAGTTGATATTATAAGCTATTAAATTAGAAGCTAATTTTACTTACCATGGAATTAAACTTTATATTACTTATAAAAATTGTACGTAACTAGATGATAAAAGCTCAAATATAATTGAATTTACATGAGAAATTAAACTAGATACAAAGCCTCAACTGGATTCTCTAATTTTTCACAACCAAATACATAAATTAGCTTTCACAAAAACCATACTCGGGCTTCTATCCTTTTATTAAATACTTTGAAATGTCATGTCACATCATTGTTGTTACTTCCTTATTATGGTCTTTGTCTCTAACTATACCCTTAAGAACTAAGATTTTGAAAGACAAGAGCTTGTGTTCTTACCAATTAAGAGACATATATAAGTTTGAGTGATTTTAGGGTGAGTAGAGCTCATTATTGGTAAATTTTAGCATTTCTGATTTCATTGTGGGGTACTTATCCACTAAGATACAAACCACATAGGGTTGGTGAAAATTTAGAGTATTCTTGCACAATAGTTCAAGGAATGAACCTGTTTTGATCCATAATTTAACTTGCCTTCTCATCTAATTTGTTAGGATATTTAGACACTTAGGAGTTAGGTAAGATTAACTTGGTATAATGTGCCATTAGGTTAAAGTGTGTTTCCTTAGTATGCATTTATAATCGGATGGTCACGATATGTTCTTAACATAGAGTGATTTGACAACTCATATTCTCCTCGATCTTAACGACTACATTGATCTGTGGCTTAGTACTCGATTGGTCCATGATCTCTATTTAAAGAGCATGGAGGGTCATTTGCCGATGATCAATTGTGAGAAACTCTTTGTAATATTTTTGTTGTTGCATTAATAAATTGCCTCAAGTGGGTACGTTGAGTGGGGCCGTGGTTGTTTCCCCACAGGGGTTTTACCACGTAAAAACATCGGTGTTTTGATCTTTGATATGGTTTTGTGAGTGGTTACTAAAGGTGTTCATCCTTTGTTGGAATCTGAAGACCCACTCTCATTGTAGATTGAGATTTTGAAACCGTGTTGCCGCATCTCTGGTTTTTGTTGTTTCTGTACATTTCTAGGCTAAGAGGACTATTCTATTGCGTCCATAATGCACATTTCACTAATGTACTCTTTTCGTTTCACTCGAAAAGGTTTTTCATTTTCCCAGGATACGACCATTTCCATTAGATCCGGAGGTATAAAGTTTGAATACACCCTTTTTAATTTTTTACAGAGTTAATATTTCAGTTTTTTGTTTTTGTTTCCTGGTTTACTCTTTCCGATTTGCGTATTCCCTTTGCTATGTGCAATCTCAACAAATTAGAAGTATAGTGGAAAGTGTTTTCTTATCTGCGTATGCTCTTTGTCGTGTGCTTTGTGCAATCTTGGTAAATAAAAAACATAGAGAAAACTTGCATTTTTTGAGTAAGTTAACCGAGATGTAACCCTTGTTTTAATAGAGAAACAGATTTTTTTGTGTGTGTGAATGCTACCTAAAAGTGAGAAGTGCATTTTTGTTGGATACTCTAAAGATGTTGAAGGTTAAAGACTTCTTTAATCTCATTCCAATGAAATCATTATTAGAAGAGATGCTAAATTTGATGAAAATCTCTTGGCTTGGGAGCCTAATTTGACGTTTGTGCCATCGTCGGTGTTTGTGCCACCTTCTGTTCCTATTTTGGTTTCTTTTTCTTTAGATGATGAAAATGAGGATGAAAATCCACATCCACTTACTCACCTTCCTCCATATAAGTCCATTGAACATGAACCTACACCAACACCACCACTTATGAGATGAGTCAGTTCAACACGAGAAGCAGTTGGTGATCTTGCTAGTGATCCTTTATATCAATGTAAGACACGTTCACAATTCCAACGAGCCTCTTCTCTTTTGGTGCAATTTTTAGAGATTCTTGATCCATAAACATTTGCAGAAGATTTAGGTAATTTAGATTGGGACACAACAATGAATGAAGAGTATCTCTCTTTAATGGTGAATGATACTCGAGATCTTGTACCTCTTCCAAAAGGAAGAAAACTTGTCAGATGTAAATCGGTGTATAGAACTGAGTATGCATCAGATGGAAGTGTTGAAAGGGATAAGGATTAATTAGTAACTAAAGGGTTCTCTCAAGTTGAAGGCATTAGCTATAATCAAACCTTGGCCCCCATATCCAAAATGAATCCCATCCGCCTTGTTATAGCC
This sequence comes from Picea engelmannii, assembly GCA_009831015.1. Lineage (NCBI taxonomy): Eukaryota > Viridiplantae > Streptophyta > Pinopsida > Pinales > Pinaceae > Picea > Picea engelmannii. The sequence continues at coordinate 201,530 of ML808962.1, read as the reverse complement.
CTTGTAGCCTCACATAAATGGAGGTCCATCAGATGGGTGTCAAATCTGCCTTCTTACATGGGGATTTGCAAGAATAAATCTACATGGAACAACCTCCTAACTATGTCCAAAATGACTCCAACCTTGTTTTTTGTCTTAAGAAATCTATTTATGGTCTTAAGCAAGCTCCTTGAGCTTGGTATGCGAAAATGGACAACTTTCATCTTGACATCGAATTTTCTAGATGTCATTCTGGCCCTAATGTCTACACCAAGAAAGTAGGAAGCCGTCTCATAATTCTTATTCATTATGTTGATGACCGTATCCTCACTAGTAGTGACCCTAAACTTTTAACCCATGTGAAATGTCGCCATAATTTTTTTTTGAAATGACAAACTTAGGCCATTTACATTATTTCCTTGGCCTCCAAGTTTTGTAAACCAAGGAAGTAATTTTTCTTTCCCAATCTAAGTATGCCTGTTATCTTCTTTGCTAGTTTCATATGGTTGATTCTAAACTAGCGCCTTCTCCCTTCCAGTCTAGAGCCAAACTTGCTTCCACCTGTACTACTCCCGAAGTTGATGCCACTCTAAACCATTAGTTAGTTGGTAGCCTCTTATATTTGACTTATACCCATCATGATATTTCCTTTGTTGTTGGTCTTGTTGCCCGATATATGCAAACAACCCATGAAATCCATTAGAAAGTAACTAAAAGGATACTTCAGTATGTCCAAGGTACAGTTCAATTCAGGATACATTACAGTTCAGGGGGGACTCCTTTGTTGGTTGGTTTCACTGATTCAGATTGGGTCAACGACCTTGATGATCGAAAGTCTATCACAGGTTATGTTTTCAGCCTTAGTTCTGGACCTATCACTTGTGCTTGTAAGAAAAAACATGTTATTGCTATTTCTTCAACAAAAGCAGAGTACCAAACAAAGATTAATGCAAGTCAAGAAGCCTTGTGGCTTCAATGGATCCTTTTAGAGTTTCGATTCCAACAACAACATTCAACCACCCTCTAGTGTGACAATAAGAGTGCCATCAAGCTCTCCAAAGGTCCAATTCAACATGAGTGCAACAAACACATCGAGCTACACATGCACTTTATCAGAAAGCTCATTTATGATCGAGTTATTGAAGTGCTCTTTTGCCCTATATAAGGTTAAGTTGCAGACATTTTCACAAAGACTCTTACATAAGTGAAGTATACAACTTGAGTGGGCCTAATGGTTAAGAGCATGTGTTTCCTCGTCGAAGGTCACATGTTCAAATCTAGAAGGGGGTAGAGTATGTACACCTCTGTAAACTTTAGCACTCAAATCATTGAGCAGAGGGGGTCCCTTGTCCCACAAACAAGGGGGTCTCATACATCAATTTGGTGTCTGGCTTGGCCATGACCTTAAAATTAGATTATTATTATTATATTAACATATATGTATTTTTCTTTTTTTTATCAATTTATTTTTATAATTGTTATTTTAATCTAAATATACTAATTGATCATTACATTGAATTATAAAAATCTAATTAATACATGTGTGTGTGTGTGTGTGTGTGTTTGAGAGATCTTTTAGGGTATCTATGCTATTTAAATATAAATTTGAATTTGATTATGATGGGAAGGCATTTCCTATTAAATAGATTTTGGTTGTATAGGAGTCCAAATTCTATAAAATTTAGACTACTTCTTTTTTAAAAGAAATTGTTTAAATGTTTTATGAATTAGACCATTTTTAATTGTATAATCATATTTTGTTAATCATGATTTGATTGTTTTTTTATTATATATGAATTTAAATCGTAAAATATTTACACAACTCTTTTTTTTATAAAGAATTATTTAACTAGCATATCTTTTAAATTGATGAATGAGAAAGGCAAAGTAATTTAAGTAAGGTTTTCATATTATTGTGGTTAATTGGAATCATTAAGGAAAATTGAAAAGTATATGGGTTCATGATGTAAGGAAAGGAAACATAAGGGTTTGGTAGCTTCCAAAGAATAATGATGATGGGCAAGAGGAGAGGCAAACGATATTGCCGACTCCATAGGGTGACAGAGTCAATAAAGGGAAGATAAATGTAATTGATTCAAATGGGAAAATAGATGAATCTTATAGAGGGTAAATTTATCCATTTTGGGGGTTTTGTTGGAGGTAAAATCGATGTCTTATGTTCTTGCTTTTCCTTTATTGGCTTCAAAGACAATTAATAGAGGTAAAATTAATGCCTTATGTTCTTCTTTGTCCTTTATTGGCTTCAGAGGCAATTCCCATGTAGTGGCTAGGGCAACAGGGAGGTAAATTTGATGCCTTATGTTCTTCTTTATCCTTTATTGGCTTCAAAGAAAATTCACCTAAAATGGTTAGGGAGACATGGATGACTCAAAAGATTCATTGCTACAAAAAATATTCATTAGTAGAGGGTAAATTCAGTAATGACTTAGGTGAGAGCAAGATTGGTGTTACCTTGCAGGCCCCAATTGGCCCAAACAACTTCTCCTGTTGACCACTCAAGCTAGACCCAATTGAGTATTAAAATGTTTGGAAACATCTTGTCCCACCCTCAAGCACTTAAGAAGACTAAGATAGTTGCTACCTTGATAGCTCCAATCATCCCACTGCAACAAACATGTCACAAGCATGATTTCAACTTGGATGGAGATGTTAACAATTTCTTCTTTTAACCACCAAGCTAGACCCAATTGACTATAATAAATGTATTTATAATATGTTTACATATTATTCTTTTGTATATATATAATTGAGTAAGGCATAGAGGTTATTTCAATTGGTTAAACATTCCACCCAAGACATGTTGCTCATGAAGAAATTTTAAGTCATAAACTCAAATAACCTTAGAATTAAAAATAACCAAGTTTCATATCTAGATATGTTTAGAGATAATAACATATATTTATAAATTATTTTTGTAAAATAATCTATGAAAATACTTTTTAAATATACTCTATTTAATATAAAAAATATGTATTGAATCTTTACATATATAAAATTTCTTAAATCTTATATTTCCTCTATTTAATTTTTAAAAATATTCACTTTCTAAAATTATAATTTAAAAAAACCTGAGATTTTTTTGCATTTATGCAAAAGCACATACTTCACATAATTGTAAGATAACATCCAAGTTAATGAAAAAGTTACAAGTCTAGTTGAATGTTTTTGTTTTTTAATTGCAGATGATAAAATGTGCAAGTAAATAGAAATACGATGCACTTAATTATATGTATTATATATTATACGATGCACTTAATTATGTGTATTATATATTATACGATGCGGTGATAAAATGTTTTTGTTTTTTAATTTAAACTAATTATATATTATCTTCATAATGTGCAAGTAAACCTAGCTACACATATGATAGAAATACGATGCACTTAATTAATACAAGTAACATTTAGCGGTTTATTTTGAGAAAATGTACAATATAAATTATTTGTTTTTATAAAGTTTAAGTAGAAAATTTGGTAGAAATTGAAATGTTTAATATAATTTTATAAAAATTGTTGAATCCCTTCTCAAGCAGTAAGGCCTTTGTCATAAATCCATAGTCTCATCATCGAGCATAACTAAAATTTCCAATAATTACAATCAATGGATGGCCAAATAAGTGGGAATTTTATCATGTAGTAGGTGGGTTCTTCAATTCGGTTCTATTTTTTTTCTTGACATAATTATTAGGGTTTGACATAATTATTAGGGTTTCATTGACATTTATGCTTAATCATTTATGTCATCTCTTTATGTATTTAAGAGCGTCCTTCAACGAAAGTGCACACTGTGCCAGCGTGGGTTAACTTGGGAACAATCTTTCTTCTCGAGTTATTTTTCAGGTAGGTTTTCCGGCGGTTTGTTTTTGAATTTCCGGCCAATCCAGAACTCTGATCGATTTTTTGAGCATCTGGGTTGGTTTAAAATGAAGCATAATCTTTGGGGTAAGGTTTTGAAATGCATGTAACATTGATCCATGCGAAACTCAGACTACCCCTAAAAATTTGGCCGGATTTAGGCCCATTTTTTTGCCTGAAAAGTAGAACTCGGGAGGGAAGATTGCTCTCGAGTTAGCTTACTCTGACTGTGCCAAGAGGAGGATCATCTTTGGAGAGAAACATTGAAGAAGAGTAGTTATGTTAATATGTATCTATACCATGAAATACTATAGATTGAAGAAGCTCTAAGAACTACTTATAGGTTGTAAGCTATGATATCAATTAAATATATATTAAATAAATAGAAATGCCTATTGGGTTTGGGTTTTGGGTATTTTTAGAGAGATTTTTTTTATATTTCTGTGAGGGAAATATACATTGTTCTGTCACCAGGACGCGTCACTGCCTAAATAGAATTTACAGGTTTGACAAAATGGCATCAAGCCAAACTACCTTCTTCTCAGAGACTGCCAACTGTACAAAACCTGTCATTAAAACTATCCTATTACATATCTCTTCCTTTCATGTCTAGTCAAGTTCTAATTCAAACGTTCCTATATAATAAAATTAAAATTAAAAGGAGTTAAAATTGGAATTCGAGGCTTTCAGTCTTCTGTCCATCACAAAATTCCTGAGCTGCAAAAGATCCAACACAACATTCAAAGGATTCTTTGGAAAGCCTATCCACCATTTGGTTAAGTTCCCAGTAGACATGCGTGAAATATTTCCAGAAAAAATCCTATTCAAGGTGACAGATCTGGGACAACATTGATTTGAGGCTTGTTATCTCCACTTTGCATTTCTGATTCGCTCAATCTATTACAAATTTTGAATCACCCAACACCCAGAGGTGATTTAAACCTCTAGACTGCGCAAAGAACAAGAGGGAGAATGGAACAAAGAATTTTGCCTTGGTGTTTGAACTCGAGCCTGACACATATCTTGTATTGAAGAAGTGTTTGGAATAAATGAATAACACAGCCTCGACTTTGCACCTCGGTGGATGGCCCTGGTTGGCCCCATCGAAGAAGCCCAAGGGATCTCCAAGTCCAGAGGCAGAGTGGGCGACCTTATTATTATTTTTTTAAGCTCACATCTGAACTCCTTTAGTTTCTCTATAAAGCCAACAACAACCTCCACAAGGACTTGTTTGTCCTGAAACAAATTGGAGTTGCATGCCCACCAAATGAAATAAACAAGTGATAAGGGAGGGAGCCATAACTTACCATCAATTTGTTTGACAACCAATCTTTAGCACAAAGTTCCAGATTGTCATGATTCCAGAAAGCTTTGGGGTTGAATATTTTAACTAAGGGGCTCCAGACTTGGGATTGTAGAGTTTCTAATATACCTACACAAAAGATCTAGCTAACAATGAAACATACACAACTTGGAATGGTGGATGAAGAGAGAAGACAAAAATGGAGAAAAGAATGAAAAAAATTCTAATAACTAAGTAAGAGAATGTTACAATACAAGTGATATACTTTGTAGGACACAACTAACTCGCCATAGTAGCCAAGATAATGCACATTAGGAGTGTTCTAGAGAGATGTGACACACACTGGTAGTCACTAGAGTCAATTTCCACCTAGTCCTAGTTAACTGGTCATGCGGTCGTCAGTTAACTAGCCAAATTCAAGTGAAACGAGGAGGAGATCACTCACACACGTGGAATGTACCTTATTGGTGATGATCCCAATGCAAGTGCACATTACTGGTGATGATCCCAATGCAAGTGCACATTATTGGTGATGATCTCAAGGTGAGCATGCAACACTTGGAAATAAAACCAAGGTTGGCATGCAACACTTCACTCAACTAGTCTAACTGAACGGTAACTGAGAATTGACTAGAGGGTATGTGGCACCCTTGTCTAGTGGAGAATATCCTCAATGAGGGGAGAACATCTCAGACTAAGTGATCCTCAACATAGCCAAATAAACTTAGGAAAAGAAAATGAAAGGAAAATCCTAGGCTCGTGTAATATCTCCAACACCCCCATTGAACACTACTAAGGAGTATACATAATGAATGGGTCCCAACAACATAGTCCATGTTAGGTACCCATGAACAATGCAACGAATGAGCACTGAA
>ML808962.1:183020-195447 GCA_009831015.1 Picea engelmannii | reverse complement strand
TATGTCCTTCACTCCAAGATGATCACGCAAACTATGGAATTTTTGCTTAGTGAAAAAATTTGTGAAGATGTCAACAGTTTGTTCGGTAGAAGGGAAATACTGCAAATCGATGACCCTGTCATGAATCAACTCCTTGATAAAATGTATGTGGATCTTTATATGCTTTGTTTGCTGTCTCTGTACTTGATGTCGACAATATTTTAGTGTACTCTGGTTGTCACACCAGATCACATTCGAACTGTGGAATTGAATGCCGAGCTCGGTGATCAATTTTTGTAGGAACAATACCTGGATGGTGATGTTGACTGCTCCCCTGTACTTGGCCTTTGCTGAAGATAGAGCAATAGCTGACTTCTTTTTGGTCGACCAACAGATTGCGTTGGATCCCAAATTCAACATGTTCCTAGAGGTGGACTTGCGATCGGTGCCATCGTCATCCCAATAAAAATCAGGGAAGCCCATGAGGTCCAAATTGCAACCCGCTGCAAAGTGGATCCCATAACTCATGGTGCCTTGAACGTATCTAAGGATGTGCTTGGAACCCTTCCAGTGTAACTCATGCGGCTCCTGCATGTACTTGGAGACTACCCCTACTGCATATGATATATTTGGTTGGGTTTTGGTGAGATACAAAAGGATCCCCACAAGCTATAGATACAAGGTGCCTTCCACCACTTGTGTATCCTGACCATCCTCATGTCTAATCCTAGATAAGAATGGTGTAGGTGCAGACTTGCAGTCTTTCATGTGGAATCTCTCCATGAGATCCTGAGCATACTTAGCTTGAGATAAATTTATGCTTGAAGCATCCTGGTTGATCTCGAGAGCAAGAAAAAAATGGAGTGAACCCATGTCCGTCATCGAAAACTTGTTATGAATAATGCCCTTGACCGCAACAATCGCTAAGATCGAGCTGTTGGTGAACAAAAGATCATCCACATACATGACTAAGATCATAAGTGAATCAATGATGCTCAACATGTAGACATTGGGATCGGATTTGCATCTGACAAAATTCTTAGAGAGCAAGTAGGAGTCCATCTTTTCATACCATTCTCTAGGTGCCTACTTGAGGCCATAAAGTGACTTTTTGAATTATGCAATAAAGATGAATTATGTATGAATCCAGGCAACTGCTCCATATAAATCTCCTCCAAGAGATCCCCATGAAGAAAATCATTCTTCATGTCCATTTGATGTACTTGCCATCCCCTCACTGCTCCAATGGAAAGGGCCAACATGATAGAATCCAAATTTTCTACTGGAGCAAAAGTCTGATCATAGTCGATCCCGTGGATCTACTGAAATCCTTTGGCAACCAATCTTGCCTTGTGTCTTCTCACCTATCCGCCCACTGCCTTTTTGGTCCTGTAGACCCATTTGCATTTGACAAGCTTCCTGTCTGAAGCAAACAGAACCAGATCCAAAGTCTGGTTCTTGAGGAGAGAGTTGTACTCCTCTTGCATGGCTGCTTCCTAAAAGGGGTTTCCTACAACCTCTATATAGGACTGCGGGTCTGAAGACTGAACCATATAACAATGCAAAGGCATCGTGGGTTCAGTGGCAGTGACTACATGAGAAGGATCCTCAACTGAGATCTGGTCCTCCTCGGATCCAATGGATCCCCAACAAGGTCTTCTGCATCATGAAGTGTGGACTGTGCCCACTTGGGCATTTGCTTTGGCTCCTCATCTGCATGTACTGACTCTAGATCTGAATGCTATGACTGTGCATCTATATCCTATGAATCCTACGACTCTGTATCATAACTAAGATCTATGGTGTGATATGAATGTGTGGACTCATCATCCACAACTGGTGGAAGTACAAAAGCCTTTGCATGTGGCTCATGTGGAGCATGCAAGGGAATTTCCTCGAACTGGACACTGCGCTCAATCATGAGTTGTTCTGTAGAAGTAATTTGTATCCATTCACACCATCGGGATAACTGACAAAGATGCAAGGGTGGCTCTATGGATATAATTCTTTCCTCTTCTTAGAGGGAATGCAGGCCATGCTCGTGATCCAAAGATATAGAAGTGGGTGACTTCCGATTTGTTTATGCTCCAAGCCTTGAAAGGAGTCATGTCCTTAACAGATCGGTGATGGGATCTGTTCGGGAGGAAGTGGATTTACATGTAGCATGCAACTAGCCATTTATTTTATGGATATGTTTTTTCGCTCAGCAACCCCTTTCTATTGCGAAGTATATGGTATTGTGTGATGCAACTGTACCCTATCCTCAAGAAAAAGATTTTGAACATCTCTGTTTACATACTCCCCCCATTATCTGCACGGAGGGCTTTGATCTTTCTCCTTGATTGAGTCTCAACAAGTGATTTGAACTCTTTGAGATTCTCAAAGACCTCAGACTTTTGCTTGAGAAAAAATACCCAAGTATAACACGAGTAATCATCCAAAAATGTAAGCACGTACCTTGCCTTGCTAATGGATGGATGCGGGAATGGATCCATGAGATCACTGTGAATAAGATTTAATGGAGAGGAGGCCTTGTGAGCTTTCCCCTTCTTGAATTTCTCTTAGGGATGCTTTCCAAGGATACATCCTTCAAAAACCCCTTCAGAAAAGTGGATATAAGGTAACCTAGCGACCATCCCCTTCTTGCTAAGTTGTTGCATGTACCTGAAGTTCAAGTGACCAAACCTCTTGTGCCATAATATACTACCGTCACCATGTGTAAGTAGTACAGAGGAATCAAGTTCAATAAACTTAGAAAAAGTGTATAATTGAGATTTATGATCTACCTACCCGATAACAATTTTGGAGTTGTCTTGCATGTCGAATATAGACATAGAGTTTGGTGTGAACTCCACCTTTTTTCCTAAGTTTGAGTTGTAATCTGATACACCGAGAGCAGATTCACAAAAAGTTGAGGAACATGTAGGACGTTCTCGAAGCTTGCATGATATAGTTCCACTCTCCCTTTTCCGGTGACCTTGATCGGAGAGTCATACCCCATGAGGACAGGAGGCGCCATGCATGCAGTTACATAAGATACAATATCCTTTGCGTTTTCCATGTGATGGGAAGCACCTGAATTACAGTTCATGTGTCAGAAGAATAATGAATAGCTACTAATGCATGAAAATTACCTTTCTCATGGGCTTGATCTTCTGAATTTTTCTTGGTAGCCTTAGGAATGAAGTCCTCGAGGTTGTTCTTCTGAAGTATTTTCACTATAATACCTATCTGCTTCTTCATGCATGCAGATTCTGGATGGTTCCCGCGATTGCAGTAACCAAACTTATTCCCTTGCTTGTTTTTTCCACCTTTGGAACCCAAGGAATCATTGAAGGGTTCAGAGTACACTTCCTTTTTTGGCATTGCATGTGCTTTTCCTTTGCCTTTCTGTTTGGATTTAGGATTTTGAGAGCTACTGCCATCATGCACATCAATTGCATGTGCCTTGGGGCCCTTGATTATGCCCATATGAATGAGCTTATCCTTCTCCTATGTCAAAGCGTCAATGAACTATGACAATGAAGGCATGGTCCAGGTTCCTCTTGCGATGAATCTAGTAGAATGAAATGTGGAGACAAATACACTAAATTCCGGTCCAAGATTTTCCATGATAGCAAGAACCATTTGTTTTTCTTGTTTGGATTTGTCAATACCACGGTCTGTCAATTCACAAAGGATAGATTTAAATTTGGTGAAGAAATCTTTGTCATTTTCAAATTTCTCTGGATCTAAGTATTTTAGTTCGACTTCAAGAAAATGGCCCTTCTTTTCTTCCTTATTTTCAAAGAGACCAGTCAAGGTGGTCTAGATCTCATTTTTTGTCTTGCATGCATCAATGTGAAACCATAGGTCGGGAGAAACAGACCTGCATAGGAGACCATGAGCCTCATTCATGCGGTTGAAGTACTCGGATTTTTCCACTGCTAAGGTGGGTTATGTTTTTGTGGCCATGGTTATCCGATACAAGCCTTTACCCCTGAGTAGGTGTATAATTCTTGGCTTGCAGTCGAAGTAGTTATATGGCATTAGAATTGGAGATGCTGGAAATTCCATCTTTCCTGTTGTTTTGTTTCATCTTCGATACTTGCAAAAGAGTGCTGGTGATGATCCTTGCTAGCAACCTGTGGGCTCTGATACCATATAGATTTTCCGAGATACCTACACAAAATATCTAGCTAACAATGAAGCATACACAACTTGCAATGGTGGATGAAGAGAGGAGACAAAAATGGAGAAAAGAATGAAATAATTTCTATTATCTAATTAAGAGAATGTTACAATACAAGTGATATACTATGCATTACAAAACTAACTTGTTATAGTAGCAAAGAAAATGTGCATTAGGAGTGTTCTAGAGAGATGTGACACACACTAGCAGTCACTGGAGTCAATTGCCACCTAGTCCTGGTTAACTGGCCATGCAGTTGTTAGTTAACTAGCCAAACTAGAGTGAAATGATGAGGAGATCACTCACACACGTGGAATGTGCCTTACTAGTGATGATCCCAATGCAAGTGCGCATTATGGGTGACGATCCCGATGTTAGCATGCAACACTTGGTGATAAAACCAAGGTTGACATGGAACACTTCACTCAACTAGTCTAACTAAACGGTAACTGAGAATTGACTGGAGGGTATGTGGCACCCTTGTCTATGGGAGAATATCCTTAGTGAGGGGAGAATATCTTAGACTAAGGGACCCTCAACATAGCCAAATAAACTGAGGAAAAGAAAATGAAAGGAAAATCCTAGGTGTGTGTAATATCTCCAACAAGGATTAATAGGGTCATGATACACAAAGATGGAAAACTGATTCAGATTCTTGGTGGCACAGGGTGCACTTGCTTGGGTTGATCCAACCTCACTTGATCCCATTATCCCATTTTAAAATCTTGTTTCTAAGGGCAAACCATAACACAATTTTAGATTTTAATTGACTGCGCAATTTCCAAACTTTTTGCCACCACCATAATGTGGGGCCATTATACTCATTCTCAACATGAGCCTTATAGCCATACTTTATTTAGTATTCTCCTAACATCGCATTCATAGACCAATCTAGGGAGTCTTCTTCCTCTTCCAATAGATTGATATGATTGCAACATAACTTCCCGATGTACCTATGCCATTCCTTAGCTAATGCCCCTTCCAAGCACATATTGATTTATGATTTCCAACCAAGTCTCCCAATTCTGTCACGATCAAGAGCCCTGGCGTCCCAAAGAGAGAAGATCACCTGGTCATGTAGATGAATGAGAAGATCCTTAGAGAGTTTTAATTCTGCATCTGTTCCGGCCCAAGGGTCCTCCCCTATCTTGAATTTCTTACCTTTCCCTATCCTCCATACTGTCCACTTGCCTACCAAGAGGAAAGTTTCAAGCATGGCCTTCCACACAATTGAGCAATTATTTGTTGATTTCCTAGGAGAACGAAACCACTCTTCAATAGACATCGTTCCAAGATATTTAGATTTCATCACTCTCCCCCAAAGGGATGAGTTTTGAGTTATCCTCCAAAGGCTCTTGCCAGTTAATGCATGGCTAAATAAAAACATATATTTTATACCCCAGGTACCCAAATTTTTTGGCCTGCCTAGGTTTGTCCATTTCACCAACAAAATCCCATCCTGATCACGACTTTTGGACCACAAAAAATGAAATAATTTTTTTTTGAATCTTAGTGTAGAATCATTTTGGTACCTTAGCTATAGACATCCAATAGACATGGATGCTTTGCAACACAAACTTTAAAATAACCATTCTACCACCTATGAACAACCACATGTTTACCCAAAAAAATACATGCTTCCACTTTCTTGTACATCCATACCCAGTCATCAAAACCATAAGCGTTTGGTTTCATCGAGAATCCAAGGTATTTGAACCCTTCCTATAGGATTTTCTTGGGAAAAGGAAGGGAATTCTCCAGGAGGGGAGACAAATCTTCATGAGGAAAAGAGTAATGAACACATGACTTTACCCAATTTATCTTCATTCCCATTGTTTGGCAGAATAGGTCCATAATTCTTCTAATCGATTTAAATTCTTGTAATGAGCCCACATGAAACATTAGTACATCTTGAAAGAATAATAAATGAGTAAGAGATTTAGGAGAGACTTTGAGTCCCTTAATCTCACCACTTCTTCTATCATTTCTAATCAATTTTCTTAGCCCTTAAGTCACCAGTAGGAAGAGAAAAGGGGACATTGGGCATCCCTGTCTCAACCCCCAAGAAGCACGAAAGAAATTAGAGGGGGATCCGTTAGTGAGTGCAACAAAGGACACAGACTTAATGCATCCCAAGATCGAGTTCACTGAGCTCAAAGTTCATACCGATTTGGATAAGCACTAGACACAGGAAAGTCTACATTAATTTATCAAAATCCTTGGTTAAATTGAGCTTAAATAGGATGAAAGGATATTTGGAGGTTTTGATTAAATGTATCACTTCCCGGGCAAGGGCAACTGCATCATGGATTTGATGTTTATAGAGGAAGCCAAGTTGTTCCTCAGAGATGATTTCACTAAGAACAAGTTTAAGTCCAATGCTTATAAATGACATTACAACAAGATATAGGCCTATAGTTGTCGAACGAGACCACATCCTTCTTTTTAGGGATCATAACTAGAAATGTAGAGCTCATGGCTCCCAAAATTTTCCCACTATTTTTAAAATGCCTATCAACTTTATAGAAGAATCCCTAAACCATAATATTTTTATTTAAGAAACAAAGGTTGATTATGGAAATATACAATCCACTCAGGGATTTGTAGTTGTATGGTTATTTAGTGGGCCCAATAGTTATTTAGTTGTAATAGTTCCATACAGTCGTACATAACAGTTCTATACAAAAATCCATACCATTATACAGACAAAATCGTATAGATCCATAAAGTTGTACAAAATTCATACCATAGTGTCGTACAATAGCTGGACAGTTCATACAAGAACGTTGTACAACATAAAACTACTATTTCTATTTTTTTCAGTGGGTTGTACTCTCTTGTCAGGTTGTTTTGCTCAAGTTCAAGGTGATTTTTTAGTATTCGTGCAATGCTATTTTTTGGGCAGCTTGTGGAGGTTTCCTTGTAAGTTTTTCGAAGGAATGAAAATAAATATTTGAAGGTGTAATTACTTGTGTATGTGTGTATTTGATTTTACGCTTCCACTATCTGATTTCCAGCTATTTTGTGATTAATGATATGGTATGAAATTTATTTCTGTAATAATTAAACTCAATAATATACTTGTTTGATTGAAATCGTAAGGACTTTAATCACCCAGGGCTTGGGAATTTTCACATGGTTTAGGAGGTTGTTTATTTGATTGAGATTCTCTAGGAATTGCAGTGGCAAATCAACTATAGGGAAGAAGGACAAAAAATCAGAGGGATTCAAAGTTTCATTTTCATATTAGGGAGTTTTCACAGTAGATCTCAGAGATGGCATCAACTAGCCACATGTTTGAGGACATATGGGATGGTGCCTCGATTTTTTTTTTTTATCATGGAAGGTGAGGGTTACACTCTTACTAGAAGAGAATGATCTCTAGGATATTGTCCAAAATGTTGCTACTCCGCTGACAGATCCATGGGAGTTGGTAGTTCACAACAAGAGGGTAGTGAAGGCCACGTGAGTGATCTTGGATGCAATAAAGGATCATTTGATCATCATGTATCTGAGAAGAAGACAACAAAGGAGAAGTTCGATGCCCTGGTTAGTCTCTACCAGAGTCAAAGCATAAACAATAAGATGATATTGGGAAGCAAGCTAAGATCCATAGTGATGACCATATCAGACACTATCACCAATTACCTTATGAAGATCACATAGATTCATGATCAACTTGCAGCAGTTGGGGAAAAGGTTGAAGATGTAGATCAAGTGAACATGGCACTGAATGGATTCCCATCTTGATGGGAACCATTTGTCAAAGGTATTTTCCTTTGGGAAACTCTTCTTAACTTTGAGAGGCTTTGGGATGACTATATCAAGGAGGAGACTTGGATAGAGCAAAAGTCCGGTAAAGAGGATGGTGAAGAAAACCTAGCATTATTTGGTTAGAAATATAAGGGAATAGGTAAAGGACCTAGGAAGGGTAAGGGAAAGAGTGAGGAGTCAACCTCACAACCAGAAAAGAAGGACTTGAATAAAATTGAGTGTTTCAGTTGTCATTATCACGATAATTATCCATCACATTGTCCATATAAGAAAAAGGGTAAAGGGAAGCAACAAAAAAAGCATGCATCAACCATTGCATAAACTTAGATGAATGAGTTTGTTGCTAATTTTGAGAAGGATTTCTCATTGGAATATTTCCTTTCTACTAGCGCAATTCTAAGGAATGCATGGTATGTGGACAATGGGGCATCTCAACATATGACATAAATGTGGCAATTAATTTCTAGTTTGAAGAAACAAGACTCATGAGTATAAGTTGAGCTTGGTGATGATTGCAAGTACCCAGTAGTAGGAGCTGGAACTATTCCCTTCCAACTCAAGTCAGGTTATTATTTAAATTTTGATGATTTCTTGTTTGTACCGGGTCTCAGGAAGAATTTGCTTTCATTTTGGGTTATGGAAGAAAAGGGATTTGTAGTGGAGTTTAAGAACTAGCAAGTTCTCATCAAATCGAAGGAATCTATCCCATATATAGCTCAGAGAATAGGGGTTAGAGATGGTAATTTGTATTGGCTGCAAGGTGAACCTGTTCGAGACTTGGTGCATAACAATGTAAACTTGTACGAGATATGACACAAGAGGATGGGGCACCTACCTCATAGGGAATTTCCTATTCTCAGTAAGATAGTCACAAGTCTTCTAGAGTTCAATATTGAGTAGCATGGTGTTACCATGGTGTATGTAGAGGGTACATGCTTGGAAATCATGCCAAGGTTTCTTTCCCAAGGAGTGAACATAGTTCTAAGGGGATTTTAGACCTTGTACATTTGGATGTGCATGGTTCGATGCCAGTAGCGTCAATAATATGAAGCATGTGTTATGTTTCCTTTCTTGATGATTTCTCTCACAAGAATTGGATCTACATCTTAAATACCAACGATGAGGTATTTAGTAGGTTTCATGAGTTCAAATCTCTAGTTGAAAACCAAACATTGATGAAGGTCAAAGTCTTGAGATTGGATAATGGGGGAGAGTATACCTCCAAATATTTTTAGGGTTTATGCAAGGAGGCAGGAATCAAGAGGGAGATGATAGTTCCATACAACCCACAATAGAATGGGGCTGCAGAGAGGAAGAATCGATCCATCATAGGGGTTGCGAAGGCCATGATTCATGACCAAGACATGCCCATGTTTCTTTGGGAAGAGGCATGTAACACAACAATCTACATCTAGAACTGATGTCCTCATAAGTTTTAGCGGACAAGACACTAGAGGAGGCATTCACTGGTTTGAATCCAAAGGTGAGTCATTTATGCATCTTGGGTTGTCCAATTTATATCCATGTATTGGTAGAGAAGAGGACCAGGTTGGAGTCCTCCAACAAGAAGGGTCTGGTTGTGGGTCACAACAAGACTTCAAAGGCTTGCATTGACTATATTCGAGAGTAGAGAAAGACAATAGTAAGTAGGTGTTGGTTTGGTGTTTTGACTATTTTTTTCAATGGCCAAATCTTTTTTGCATACGATAAATATATATTCTATGCTCTCATTTAGCCATTTTAAAGGTATTATCAAGCTATATGCATCAACTCACCATGGAATCACACAAGGTATGTATAATCATCGTTTTTGCAATGGTTTTACGATTAATTCATATTCAGTTGATTGATTATGAATATCTAATGTTCTTGTTTGCTTGCAACAGGTCGAAATCACGATCTGGTCCTCCATACAGTCCCTCGTCCGACACTCTATCCAATACTTGATCCGACACTCGGAGCACACAAGAGCTGGTGATTTTCACATAGACGGGCTTTGTTGGATGAATAAGAGATATGGGTTTTATTCCCCCTCATTCCCTCCAGCTATGGAGCCCGTCGCATCTAGGATTGGGTAGTTGCAGCGGCCGCTAAGTGGAGCACACAAGACTGTTAAGGAAGATGCTTCTGTTAAAACGAATTTAATGAACTTATTGTTTTTAGAGAGAGTTGACCCTTCCAGTGGTCGACCTCTCAAGCTCTGTAATAATCTATAAATACCGCTGTCTATGCCATGAAGAAGACATGAATTTATTATATACACAGACATTATCTCCATTTTGTTGTATACTCTGTTTTTATGATCAATGCCAATGTTGCGTTAACTCAGTGACTGCATTTTCCTATTGAAGTATTGCCACGACCTTATGGGGGCCCACCAGAGGTCCGGGTGATTGCTTATATCAATATATATTTGCAATTGTATGATTTCCTTTCATACTTCTTTGATTTCAAAATTGCTTATTTACTGTGTATATCTTTTAATTTTAAATTGTTGGCTGACTGTGTGTATCTTTTAATTTCAGATTGCTTGACTAATTCAACTCCCTGTATATATTCTCTTATATGCAAATCACTTTCTGAATTGTGTGTGTCACAGAGTATGTGTGGATGTCCATGGTTGTGTGTCGATATTTAGACTCCTAACATTTTGTTTGCAGGTTGTAAAAGTTGTCTAATTATAACGTCATGTCTTTTTCTCCCTAGCTGTAAATCACTCTGCAGAGTACTAATCTAGATAGTGTTTATTTACCAAGTTGTAATTTCAAATACTCTTTGTAGCTTTACTTTATTTTCTAATTTTTCTTTTACCATCAACATGATAGGATAGAAGTGGATTTTGAGTTATGACTTCCAGTAGCATCTTAGTTGATTTTGAGTATGTTCTTCAATGGTAGCTTAGTTAACTTTAGGCTATGATTTTGAATGAAATCCGAGTTATGAATTCGAATGATGATTTTTAATTAGTATTAGTGATGACTTTGTAGTTTTGCACAAGAGTATTTTCATTGTTATCTTAGTTATGAATTTGAATTAGGATTTTTGATTAAGTGTTAATTATGAGTTTATAGCTTTGCTTGAATTAGTGATTTTGAACATAGTACTTTCCAGCAGTTGTGTGATAGAGTGAATGATTGATGTTGAATCTCTTTTACACAATGTTTAAAGATCACATGGATTCCAAGAACATCTAGTGTTACTCTTATGATGGAAAAACTTTCTATAGACTGCCTTATCCATACTTTACATTTCTCTGTAGAAGTTAGCATTGAGTTAATTCCACTTGAATTGTCATTAGTAGTTAGATGCCATCGTGATGTCATTCGCCACCGAAGACACAATCATAAAATTTGAATACTGTCACAACACTCTTGCTTTTAGTTAGGTAGATTAATTTTTATTCTTTGCAAGATATAAATAATTGTGAGTTTTTACTTTAAGAATAGAGTTCACTTGTAAATATACTTTTGACAGATTAATTGATTACTTGCTTACTTGCTTGTTCATTCAGAGGTAGATAGATCAAACAACTCATAAAGATATTACTTGTTGTTTGCTTATTTAAAGATAGATTGAATAGATTAAAATAGCTCTAAAATAAATTACTTTTTATTTGCTTATTTAGAGATAGATTAAACACTTTATAGTCCTAGATTGTTTAAAGCTACTTAGGTCAAATAATTTATAGTTCTAGAATTTCTTGAAGCTCATTAGTTAAAATTTTCTTTACATAGAATTTGTTGTTTAAATAGATTTTAAAAATAATCTCTTTAAAAAGTAGAATTGTAAATTAAAAAGAGTGTTGATCCCTAGGGTAAACCATCTCTTTCGCTAGTCAATATTTCCATTGGATTTTCTTTCTACCTTGGCTCATACTGTGCCACAACCCTAAGTTTGCTTACCCCGGCTTGAAAATTTAATTGAGGGAATTAATACATATAGAATACCCATCATTTTTGGCGTCGTTGCTAGGGAGTTGTCTCAAGGTAGAAAATAGTTAGGAAGTAGATCATGTTTGAACATTAGCACTAGTTTGGTGGCGGGGGAACTTTAAGACGAGAGGTAAGAACCCGCACATTTGTTATAGCAGGTTCCCCCAAACCCAATGGTAGTTTTTATTTTTTTACTGCTGTCATGAACAAACCTAGGGACCCAAAGGGAAGATACATCAAAACCAAACCAAAACTTCCGATCAAGATTCCTTCTAACCTTTTTGGAGGAAGGAACACTCCACCCATAAACTCCGCAGAACGATACCAGAAAGTAGGGGTTAGCTCAACTCAAAAAGCTAAAGAAGTCTAACTTTGCCTTCATCAAAACTAGCCCACACAACCTTTGTTAATATTATGGGAGCTTCGGAAGGTATGAACCTCTATTGTGACCTATGATGAGACTAGAATCCTCCGGAAGGAAGCAAAGAATTAAAGGAAACCCTAGACAAGTTGTCGGCTGAACAAATATATTTAAATTGAATTTATTGATGCCCAGAAGGAGAAGTCGGCC
>ML808962.1:159725-170053 GCA_009831015.1 Picea engelmannii | reverse complement strand
TCCCTTACATCTTATCACATTAAACTTAATCCCACTGCCCTTAAAAATTCCGGATCCCCCCTCACCATCCGGAATTTAACAAGAGGGGGGGGTCCGGAATTTTGCGTTTCATGAAAAAACCACTTTTGCCTTTGTCTTGCCATTTTTGCCTGTTTTACCACGTCCTCTTTCAGATCGATTTTTGGGAAAACGGAGATGGATTTTAAAAATACGAGAGAGGTTTTTTCTCAGCACGGGCTAAGGAAAAAAAAACTCTTTCAATTTTTGCAACGGACCCACGAGCAGAGAGAATCGAAGCTATCTTCGAGGCCCATTTTTCCAGATTCTCAATTTTCCGTTACAGTCCCGATCTTGCAGGAGATGTTACGGCCAGCTGGGGACGAATTTGGCGAAACCGAAGGAGGTTTTTGTCCAGAACATGCCCATCTACAATAACCTCCTTCAGTTTTCACCCAGGTGTCATTGTTCAAGAGAAAATCATGTCTGTTCGGACCCCTTTTTCGCAGAAAACCAGTCCATCTTTCATGGCAGAAAGCTCCAAATTTTGTGGGAGTGGTGGCTATTTTTGGCCGAGGCGGTTAAACCGACTTCCGAAACTTATTGAGATGATATATCCTATTTATTCAGATGTTTTTAATGTAAAAGGGTTGGACCTGTGGAAAGATTTTGGCCTTTTTTGGCTGGACTGTGGGCCTTGTTACTTCAGGAGGTTTCTCTGTAATTTTGGAATGACAAATCAGTGATGGAGGAAATGATTTACAGGATTCTCGTGTAGTAGTGTTGGTGGTGTGTCCCTTGTCTGTTTTTAATTATGTTTCTGCTATCATTCAAGCATTTTCATTTCTTATTATTGAAGAACAGTTAATGGAGAAGAATTTATGCGTGCATACTCTTTGTCCAAATTTTTCAATAATCTTTATGTTTTCTTCTAAAAACTCAGTCTATGAATTCTTAACTGCTCATTTGCTCAATTTTCCTCCCCCTTTTCTTCCTCAAATCGACACCCTTTAAACTTGATTCGATCCAACAGTTGTTACTATCTTGCCCTGTGGAGACATTTACCTCTAGTTTTGGTTTGATCATTGTCTTATAAACCGACCCCATAGCCCAATGGTGATCTGAGAAACTCGTCAACCACATCCTCATCGAAATATTTTCAAAAACCCCAACCCCACACTTGCATAACTAGCCTAATACCTATTTAAACAAAGCTATATCAGACAGAGATCCCTCTCTGAGTCTTGGAGGGCTAGATCCAAGACTCGAAGTGGTTTTGATGTTGCCTCTGTGACTGCCTTACAGCCTTGGGAAAATTACAGAGTGATAACACAACCCATGCGTTGATGTTTCAAGGTCCCCTTTCAATGGCTCTTTTCTTCAACACACACACCTTTGCTCCAATGCCTTGGATGGAGAATATCCATAATCTAACTTGAAGAACTAAAGCAAAGCTCTCAAGCATAATCTAAAGTAGAACCCTCCATGCAAATCTTAGCCTATTCAACCTTAGCCTTTTCCATGAGAGATCCCTCTTTATATAGTGTGAAAGAGAGATGGATGAGGAGATTAGGATGATCCCACCAAATCAGAAAAGCAAGTAAGATCCAAACCGATCGGAGGCCACCTCATCTTTTAGAAGATTCCCTTCTAGAACATTCATGAAATTTGACTTTTCCTATGCTTTAAGCATCGTCGCACCTTATGCACAAGCAACATGTGATGAAATTGCAGTCCAAGTTTAGGGCAGAGTGTGAAGATCATGCATCGTCGCACCCCATGCATATAGTAGGGTGTGGCGACCTTCCTTGATATGGTTTTTGAAAGAGGAAAGCAAATCACTTTTCTCATGGAGAACGTCTTCTTTTAATATTTTCAGGGAACATTAACACATGTTGCTAGTTGATCATTGAGGTGACCAAAATAATGTGTAACACCTCCACCACTAGAGGATATAAGGAAGTGACACTTTGTCTTATGAAACCTAGAGGTTACTCGTACAATTTCCCCAAGAACCCTAAGTGGGTGAGTAAAGTATCTTTATAAAAGAGTAGCAAGAGGGTATGATTAGTGGTTAGCCATGGAAACATCAATATAAATTAAAAAAAAAAATAAAGTGAGTAGGGCCTGAAGATACCTTTCTGTTCTTTTCCAATGGTACCATCCACTACACACTAAAAATGCATGATTATACCATATCTTTAGATAGGCTACGTCCACTTAAGTACCCCTTACATAAAGACACTCTATAAGGAATATATAAAGAAGAGTCATCCTCTAACTTAAATACCATCCAAGTCCTAAATACAACTTTTCAGAGATGCCTCCCCATCTTCTTGCAAAAAGCAATCTTTATACAAAAATCTTAAAAGATGGTGGACCCGTCTGTGTTGTAGAAGGGTGTAAGAGTCTAACTCATCGGGATATTGAACAGGTCTGCTGGCAGCGGGTACCGGCCTATGGTATGACTAGGTAAATTTTTTGGAGTACTGAAAAGGCTTGCTGGCAGCGGGGCATTCTACCTAGGAAGGGTGATGATTTGACAAACAATAAATAAAATTCCTAAATTTTAAAACTTGTCATGATGTACGACATTACTTGTAGGCAACAATGAAAAGAAGTATGCATGGTTAAGCAAAGGTAAACAAACTCCATCACCTTGCCATTGGGAACTAAATTGAAGACAATCCTAAGACTCTCGCGCCTACCTCTTCTTAACTATATGTAGGATGTTCTTTCCTACATGTGGGGCCATATTTTAATCGTCTCGTCAGACTAATGTGTGAAATTTATCTCTACACTTGGAAAACTGTAAATCTTAGGCTATTGGGAGAATTGACTAGTTCCCTATATCTTTGATTGTGAGGTGTCACAATACTTAGGAGTGGTGGAGGGTTTTCCTGAGCTGACAAATGATAAACACTTCCATTTATATTACAATCCATGAGAAGAGGAAGTAGAATCTCTGTTAAAAATTCTGTCATATTGTTTCTACAATACCCTGGGCTATTATATCAACAATTGTTTGTATTGGTATGCTAAATTCTAAACTATTGACATCACTGTGTGTGTTATAATCCTGTTGTGCATTTTTATGTTTATATAATGGAAGACTGCTTAACTGGTTCCTTGTGACAATTACAGATCAATAACAAACTGCTAAATGCTCACTACAGATCTATGTTACACGCCTATGCAAAGAGGAACAAGTTGTTTTATATTGTTACAAATTGATGACAATGCAATCAACAATAGATAATCCTATTCACACTCATCCTATCCATGCTCCATGCTCATGTTCACCATGAATTCAAGAAATTGTCCAAGTTGAGTGCTATGGGTGAACGTCCATTTACTATGGGATGATTTCCACTTACATAGGAGGACTGGATGGAGTGCCATCTGAAGGACTGGATGGAGTGCCATCTGGAAGACCGAATGAAGTTCCATATGGAGGATCGAGTGAGGTATGTATATACTGTAAATGATCACGATCACATGGAGGTATGATCGCTTGAATTCATTACAACTGTTGCAATGGTAAGTTAGATGAATTGCATGGTGTATTTTTCAAATTACATTTTGGTAATCGAATTAAACTTGTAAATGCATTTTATGATCAAATGTCTAAGTCGAAGACTTGGACATTGATATAATTATCACATGATTTCGTTTACCTCCAAAGTACACACCATTCAAAATTCAAACACATTGCAATTATGGTCACACATGGCGATTGTGTATGACGAATTCGCCCACGAATTCAACCATTTCCACCACAATTGCATTTAAAACCTGATACTCTGCCCCAATTTCCATGCCGCTCATCCTCTGTTTGCTGTGTCACATTCCCCCTTTGCCCGATTTCTTTCTCTCGCTCATCCTTCGCTCCGTAACCATGCCCAACCGCTATGAACCATCCTCCTACACCGAGATACTGGCCATTCCAGAATTCACAGCGTGTAGAGAGATCTTCCTTCACGCGGGGTGGGGACCGTTCCTGGCCAGTCTGCAGGGCCATGATGATGGTGTCTCTCTCCAATTCTCTCTTGGGTTCGATGGGAGACTGGCTCATGTAGGGTCTCTGTCTTCTTGGTCTCTAACGAATATATTTCCTCAGCCTGGAAATTACCACGGGTTGGGGATCAGTGGTTCAAACACCATCAATTGCCACGTCCAAGCTTTAACAAAGTGTGCAAGCCTGAATTTCAAAATGTTTCTGGAGCCAAAGGGTATTCAGAGGAATGGATCAAAGATGAATTGATTAACCCCCTGATCGTAATTATAAGGCTCATCACTTGTGAATGTAGGTACTCTATTTTTAAAGCTTTTCATTTTTGTCTGTTAGCCCATTTTCAATTCAATAAACCCGTGGATTTTCCTTTCTACTTCCTGAAAATCCTTGAGAAAATGTCTTTCCAAGTCTGTTAAAAATTATCCAACCCTCACAACAGTTTATTCCATCACGACCTCATTAAATTTCTTGTTATATCCGAATTGACAAGACACAATAAGACATGGGACGATTTCCTCTACCAATTCTCAAATCCCCATATCACAGTTAAGACAAGTAAGAGATCGGTTGATTCAGGGGTTGTCACCCCACCTAAGCCTCCTTCTCCAAAAGCTCCAAACCCCCCAATTCAAACTATCTCCTTGTTTGATAAAAAGGCCAATAAAATT
Source organism: Picea engelmannii (assembly GCA_009831015.1). Taxonomy (NCBI): domain Eukaryota; kingdom Viridiplantae; phylum Streptophyta; class Pinopsida; order Pinales; family Pinaceae; genus Picea; species Picea engelmannii. The sequence continues at coordinate 165,373 of ML808962.1, read as the reverse complement.
ATTGATTCCCCTGCAGCCTCATTTGGTAAGAAAATAAAAAAGCATGCTGATAATTCCCCATTGCCTTCAATACCTATTGATTGTCAACCTAAGAAGCTACAAGATGCATTCCATCAAGATTTTCCTTCTGTTCCTAGAAAGACGAGAGAAGCTAATCAATTCAAGGGGCAATCCTTTCGAAGAAGCACTCGAAGTATGAGTGGCAAGCCGAATATAAAACCTCCAAGCACTTTGGATCCTATTCAATTGTCTTCCAATAATGAGATCCCCCATAAAAGACTCAGAGAAGTTTCTGAGAGGAGTCTAAGCCCGATAAAGAGGTCAAATCTGAACCTATTACACTAAGTCTCCCTCACAAAAACACTGTTACTCCTTCCTTCCAGATGCCTACACCATCTTCTAAAGTTGATATACCTTCTACATATATCAAGGAGCCCAAGCCTTCTTCTCTTGTTCCATTTGATCACACCCTGGCTATTGAGAAATTTCAACAAGAAAATGCTCAGTTGCTTCAACAATTGGTAGAACGAAAAACTATGGATAGGCATTTGCATCATGACAATGCTGTCCTGCAAGCAAAAGTAAACTCTCTTCAGCGATTGGTTGATCAGATGACCACCACCAATCATAGTCTCCGGATGCAATTGAAACATCGTAAAAGGCCTAAGACAAAGTCCCCAAGGCATGAGGGAGAAGCTTTTAAAGCCAATCCACCCCCTCCTTCACGAGTATAGTTATGTCGGGTGATCCATTTTTGTTTGTAGAGGGACCTGCAAATCCTTAGGCATGGGAGAAATGTTGGTTGGGTGTTTTGACTATTTTTTTCAATGGCCAAATCCTTTTTGCATATGATAATTATATATTCTATGCTCTCATTTATCCATTTTAAAGGTATTATCAAGATGCATGCATCAATTCGCCATGGAATCGCACAAGGTATGTATAATCATTGATTTTGCAATGGTTTTACAATTAATTCATCTTCAATTGATTGATTATGAAGATCTAATGTTATTGTTTGCTTGCAACAGGTCGAAATCATGATCCGACCCTCCATCTAGTCCCTTGTCTGACACTCGATCCGACACTCGGAGCGCACAGGAGCTAGCAGTTAACACATCGACGAGCTTTGATGGACGAATCATAGATATGGGTTTTATGCCCCCTCGTTCCCTCCAACTATGGAGCTTGACACATCTAGGATTGGTTAGTTGCAACAGCCGCTAAGTGGAGCACAGAAGACTGTTAAGGAATATGCTTCTGTTAAAACAAATTTAATGAACTTACTGGTTTTAGAGAGAGTCGACCCTTCTTGTGGTTGACCTCCCATGCTCTGTAATAATCTATAAATACCACTATCTATGCCACGAAGAAGACATGAATTTTATTATATACATAGACATTATCTCCATTTTGCTATATACTCTGTTTTTATGATCAATGCCAATGCTACGTTAACTTAGTGACTGTATTTTCTTGTTGAAGTATTTCCACGACCTTCTGGGGGGCCCACCAGTGGTCTGGGTGATTGTTTATATTAGTGTATATTTTCAATTATATAATTGCCTTTCATACTTCTTCAATTTCAAAATTGCTTATTTACCGTGTATATCTTTTAATTTTAAATTGCTTGCTCACAGTGTGTATATTTTAATTTCAGATTGCTTGTCTAATTCACCTCCATGTATATCTTCTCTTATTTGCAGATCACTTTTTGAATTGCATGTGTCACAGAGTATGTTAGGACGTCCATGGTTGTGTGTTGATATTTAGACTCCTAACATTTTGTTTGCAGGTTGTAAAAGCTGTCTAATTATACTGTCATGTCTTTTTCTCCCTAGCTGTAAATCACTCTGTAGAGTACTAATCTAGATAGTGTTTATTTATCAAGTTGTAATTTCAAATAATCTCTGTAGGTTTGCTTTATTTGCTAACTTTGCTTTTAGCATCAACATGATAGGATACAAGTGGATTTTGAGTTATGACTTCCAGTAGCATCTTAGTTGATTTTGAGTATGTTCTTCAATGGTAGCTTAGTTAACTTTAGGCTATGATTTTGAATGAAATCCCAATTATGCATTTGAATGAAGATTTCTAATTAGTATTAGTGATGAGTTTGTAGGTTTGCACAAGAGTATTTTCATTGTTATCTTAGTTATGAATTTGAATTAGGATTTCTGATTAAGTGTTAATTATGAGTTTATAGCTTTGCTTGAATTAGCGATTTTGAACAAATTACTTTCCACCAGTTGTGTGATAGAGTGAATGATTGATGTTGAATCTCTTCTGCACAATGTTTAAAGATCATATGGATTCCAAGAAAACCTAGTGTTACTTTTACGATGACAAAACTTTCTATAGACTGCCTTATCCATACTTTACATTTTTCTGTAGAAGTTAGCATTGAGTTAATTCCACTTGAATTGTCATTAGTAGTTAGATGCTATCGTGATATCATTTGCCACTGAAGACACAATCATCACATTCGAATACTGTCACAACACTCTTGCTTTAGTTAGGTAGATTAGTTTTTATTCTTTGCAAGATAGAAATAATTGTAAGTTTTTACTTTAAGAATAGAGTTCACTTGTAAAGATAGTTTTGACAGATTAATTGCTTACTTGCTTGTTCATTCAGAGGTAGATAGATCAAATAACTTAGAAATATATTACTTGTTGTTTGCTTATTTAACGATAGATTGAATAGATTAAAATAGCTCTGAAATAGATTACTTGTTATTTTCTTATTTAGAGATAGATTAAACAATTTATAGTCCTAGATTGTTTAAAGCTATTTAGGTCAAATAGTTTATAGTTCTAGAATTGCTTGAATTTCATTAGTTAAAAGTTGCTTTACATAGAATTTGTTGTTTAAATAGATTTTAAAAATCATCTCTTTAAAAAGTAGAATTGTAAATTAAAAAGAGTGTTGATCCCTAGGGTAAACCATCTCTTTAGCTAGTCAATCTTTCCATTAGCTTTTATTTCTGCCTTGGCTCATACTGTGCCAAAACCCTAAGTTTACTTACCTCGAGTTGACAATTTAATTGAGGGAATTAATACATATAGAATACCCATCAATAGGGATGTAAATTTTGAGGAAGAATTTTAATCTAGGAAGTCTCATGAGCCTACTCCAGTGGCAGAGGATGAGGAACATGAAGCTCTAAAGGTTGAGCTGGGGTCACTAGTGATTTCTAGGGTAGTACAACAAACTTCAGGTGAAGAGGGGGAGACTAGAATCCCTTCCACTTCTGTTAGGATACCTCGATAGTTTAGTTAGACATCGAGGGATCCTCAAGAGCATGTTGAGATTCCTAGGAGGACATTCAAAGAGAGCAGACCTCCGAAGAAGTTTCCAGAATATATGACATCGATGAGCAACGTTCTAGATTATGAGCCTTCTATTTTTTGGGAGGTAGTTGACCAACAAGTATGGCAGGATGCCATGGTGGAGGAGTACACCTCCATCATGAAAAATGATGTTTGGTACATAGTGCCAAGATTGAACAAGAAGCCAATTGTGAGTTCTAGGGGGCTCTACAAGATCAATCATGTTGCAGATGGCATCTTTGAGAAGTTAAAATCGAGGTTTTTGGTGAGAGGGTTATCCCATAGAGAGGGAGTGGACTATGAGGAGACATTTTCTCAGTTGCCATGTACACTTCCATTCAAGCATTTATGTCCTTGGCTTCATTTACGAGATGGAGGATACATCAGATGGATGCAAAGACATCTTTCTTTAATGGGATCATTGAGGAAGAAGTGTACATAGAGAAACCTTAAAGATTTCAGATAAGTGGGAAGGAGTTCCATGCGTGTAGGCTTAAGAAGCCTTCTATGGACTTAAGCAGGCATCGAGAGCAAATTATTCCAGGATCGATGCATATCTATAGAGTATGGGTGTTGTATAAAAATATTTTGCTCAATGGCATATATATATATATATATATACATTTGATTAATTATGGAATGATGATTTACATTGGGGAGGGGGCGACTTAAATATATCCTAAGGTGCCCCTTTACAAAGAGTCATGACTATTTATAAGTATTTAATATATTTCCTTTATTGTTATTAATTTGTAATTTGTTTGTTTTATTATCTTTATTATCTTATTATTGATTTTATTAGTTATTATTTTATTAATGCTTAGGTTATGTCCATAACATTGCCTTCCTCTTCAAAATTGCTTTGTCCTCAAAACAATGAATTCATCCTTCCCTTGATATTTTTCCTTGATTCTGGCTTAACTTCAATTATATGCTCAATCCTCCTCTTTGGTGGTAACTCCACAGGAAGATCTTGAAATACCTTTTTGTGTTTTTGAAGTATTTCTTGGACTTCTTCTACTCTGGAGTCATATTGTTTTGAATCTTGTATCTCCATTTGGTGGCATTGGATCACGTAGGTGGTTGCCCCTTTCCAAATAAGCTTTTCCATCAGCTGGGATGACACAACTTGTGTCTGGGGGGTTTGAAACCATGTAGCTTATACCTTTTCCCTGCCACTTGAATTTACTAATTTTTTTTTGATGATTGGACAAATAAGTACCCAATGTTTGTAGCCATTGGACTCCTAAGACTATGTCTACTCCTCCTAGAGGTATGGTGTAGAGTTCCAATTCCAAATTAAAGTCTTGTATTTGGAGTTTTACTTTATGGCACTTTCCTACATTCTCAATTTCTTTGCCGTCTGCAACCATTACCTTCATGTCTTGAGTTGGATATAAAGATAAGTTAAGTTTCCTTGGCATTCTTATGTCAATGAAGTTTTGGCTACTTCTTGTATATATTAGTACCATGACATTATCATTTTTTATATGTCCCTTTAATTTAAGAGTTTGAGGTTGGTTGATGCCTTTCATGGCCGCAATTGATATCCTTGGTGTGTTGTCGCCTTCTGAGCCTGATGTGATATTTTTGGGGTCCTCTACATCTTCACCTTCTGACTCTTCTGTATCTGATTCATCATTCCCCTCTGCTTCACATGTGTATAATTTCTTTGGATTATCGTCTGTGCGACACCTATGTCTGAGATTCGATCTTTCTCCGCAACATTTTCATTTTCCTTCTTTCATTCTTTAAGCTTCCAAACTTCTTTTATCGTCTCGCATGTGTGGAGGTATGCATTTATATTTATCTATTTCGATGGTTTGTGGTCTGTTCTTTCTTGAATAAGATTTTCCAAATATTGATTGCAATCCTTTAAGTTTGACTTCTGTCGCTTTTGCCTTACGCCTTCCTACTTCAATGGACATAACACAATTCAATTTTAATTAGTTTTGGATATGCGGTTTAAGAATTCCCAGATAAGATTGAAGTAATCTCTCTCTAGATAGCCCAAATACTTGTGTGGTGAGAGCTTCCCATTGATGCGTGAATTCATCGACACTTCATTTTTGTTGTAGTCTAGTGAGTTTCAAAGAGAATTCATTTTCAGTGATTCCCTGGAATCTTTTAAAAAAATCGTTTTTAAAAGATTGTAAGTTGTAAGAGTGATTTTCTTTCTTCCACCACATATACCAATTGCATGCTTCACCTTCTAGATGCATGGAAATATATTTTACTTTTTCTTCATCTATTGTAATGTTATATTTATTGAAATACTCTTTGTCTTTGTTTAACCATGCCACACATTGATTTTTG